>LKNJ01007502.1:0-12131 GCA_002120245.1 Maccullochella peelii | reverse complement strand
TTGTTATGATATGGCG
Source organism: Maccullochella peelii (assembly GCA_002120245.1). Taxonomy (NCBI): domain Eukaryota; kingdom Metazoa; phylum Chordata; class Actinopteri; order Centrarchiformes; family Percichthyidae; genus Maccullochella; species Maccullochella peelii. The sequence continues at coordinate 12,115 of LKNJ01007502.1, read as the reverse complement.
CTATATAAATAAAACTGAATTGAATTGAATTAAATGTAACTGCTGCTCACTGCATCTATTACAGGTTTCTTTAAAAGAGAAGATTTGAACCTTGTATCCTGTGAGACATCTGGAATATTCAGCTGGTGTCTCCTGCATTATTTAACAAACCCTCCAGCCATCTGATCCTTCGCAGGTGTACATGAGTCTGTTTCTCATGATTTTACAGAGCGCTGTTTGTCTGAATTACAAACAGCCACTGAATTCATCTTCGTGTCAATACGCAATGTATTGTAAGTTGTTTCAGCCTTCTCAGGTTGTCTGGTAATGAACAAATACTTTTCACGAGATTAAAACACTGCTTTTCAAACACAAATGAAGAACACAGTTCACACAGTGTGCAATGCAAAGTCAGGGCATGAGGGTATTTTTTTTTATGTGGGACAGAAATAAATCTTTCTAAACTCCACTGACCAGCTGTTCAACTGTTCAGCACTAATCTCTCTCACATGCACAAGAAGGCAACTGAAGGCATCAGCCTGCCCAGTACACACACTGCTGGTTGACTGGACTTCACAGTAATATTTAGTTAAAACAGCTATAATCACTATTTTTATAATAACAACGTATCAAATGATAATGTGAAAACAATGTGACAGTGTGAAAGGGGTTGCTGATAGTGACGAACCTCCAGAGAATTATCACCTGAATCTGCAGCTCCCCTCGGCTCGTTGTTTAGCTATACTCTCACCGCTCTCATAGCGTCGTTTTTGGCAGCAGCGGGCAGCTGTTTTTAGGGAAAAAGCTCTAAAAACCCCCTGTACACTAACCTGCTCAGCACTAAACAGCAGACAGACACAGTCAGCGACTAGCTGGTGAACAAAGTGGAGCATTTAGTAGCTAAAGAGATAGATATTTACCTCAGGAGTTGGTGGAGACCAAAAACAGAGGTAAAAGAGAGTGAATAGTGGACTTTTTTTGCCAGGTGGCCAGAAACATAACACCAAATGAATGATAATGATTCGCCACAACTACTGGATGTGGGAATAAGCAACTGTTTCCAAACAATAAATCGCCATATCAACTTAAAAGGCAATGATAGTGTTGTGTTCACAACTTGTTCCTGCTGCCCCCAAGTGGCCAAAACAAAATTAACTTTCACTTTTTCTGCCACTTAAGGCCAAATTTGAACATTTTCACAAGTGTTCTTCCAACAAACAGCAAAGATTTTTTTTTTTTTCTTTTGTTTTGCTGCTGTGATACACTCATACCTTGTAGCCATGATAAATTGAGCAAAGAATCATCATTCAGAAGTAGGATAATTGGTAAACAAGGAATATTCTTACCTGTAATATTAGATATAGCCTACCCATGCTAACCACTTTCCAAAACACAAGATAGTTTTTGGCATTCCAGAGGCATGTGGTTATTTGTCCTAATACTTTATTGGACCAGAACTCACACAGTGGAAATGCCTACAACTGCATTTAGTATTAAATCCGAGAAGTATTTCTCAAAGAAAGTTTAAAAACTCCAGTTAACTGAAGTATTAAAAAGGTAGCATATCCTTACTCCAAACAGTCCCAAGCGTTAATTGTTTGTAAGAAGAGTTCAATGCATGGAGGTCTTCGCTCCATGCACCTTAATTGTAAATAGATTCAAAAGTTAAATTGAAATTTTTTTTTTAGATTTGACAAAAAAGTCTGAGACTGTTTGAAGTCCTTTCTCCTTTCTCAGCGCTTGTGTTGTATTCTGATTCATAAAGCATGAATAAATTCAGAAAGACATGAATAAAACACTATAAGTAAGAGCATATTTTGCAAAGTGAACGATGTGATTCAATGAAACACCTTGAGCTATCCCAGCATGGTCTCTTTGTTGTCACTCATAAAACTAAACACAGGCGCTGTTACACAATTCTGGAGGATTTGCTCTCATTATTTCAGCAGTTGTTGCTGCAGGCTCGCCTTTATGTACTCAAAGTCAGGCTTTTCTCATTTGCCTTAACAAAGTAAATAGGTAAGCAATGTGTTACTGTTTACTTTCTATTGTTGTACAAGAAACAGTTTGTTCTTGTTTAAAGTCACCCAAATGAACAGAGAGTGGAGCCTCAAGTTTTTGTTGATTGCTGGTGGATATGGGCCATCATCATGTCATCTGTTCAAATAGACTGTTAAATACAACTGAGATTAATTTATCTGGCACCCAGAGGCCAAATAACAATAAATAAATATAAATATAATCTTAAAAAATAAACTTCACAAATTTAACAATTTTCTAAAACTGATTTTACAAAGTACTTCACAGGAAATACTGTGACACCCATAAACATGAAGCTATTAATGATTTAGAGGATAAATGGACAAATTAGTTCAAATGCACCCATGGTAAACCCACACCAGTGTTTTCACTTGATTAGGCTTGATTAGCTTGACTGACATGTCCCTCACTCACTCACTCACAAACTCACTGTTAACTGGTGTGTGACACAGGAAATAGGGGGAAACCGCTAGCCTGGCTCTGTCCAAAGGTAACAAAATCCGCCTACCAGCACCTCTAAAGCTCACTAATTAAAACATCATATCTCATTTGTTTAATACATACAAAAACTGAGTTGCAGTTTTATGGGAGGTTATGTACCAGACTATTTCGTGAATATATATTTCTTGGTACCGCAGTCAGTGGCGTTATATTTACTGTATAGACAAGACAGTGGTATCAATCTTCATCTAAGGCAGTGGTTCTCAAACTTTTTCTGTCACGCCCCCCTTCAGAAGCCAAAAAAGTTTATGCCCTCCCACCCCATTAAAAGGGGATTTCATTTTTATCAATCATTAACAATACAGGCGATTGAAATAAACAAAAGATTCAGGTTAGCAAAAGAGCCTTGCTAGCATCAGGTCACTTTTGTTTCTTTATGTCACCAAATGAATCGTATTCATGCAACTTTAGGTATGCTCAACTTCCATGCTCCTGCTGCAGCGGCTCTACACCCCCCCCCAGTTGGGGAACCACTGATCTAAGGGTTGGTGGTTCGATCCCCAGCTCTTCCTGTCCACATGTCGGAGTGTCCTTGGTCAAAACACTGAAACCCAAATTGCTCCTGATGGACCCCAATGAATGGGTGAGTCAAATTCAAGAGCCAAGTTGTGAAGTACTTTGGATAAAAGTGCTGTAAATAAATGCAATCGAATAAGCATATTTTCCCAGAAGGGGGAATGGTCGGACAACTTACATCTTTATCCCCCCTACTGGTATATTGCATTTGGTGAACTTGTGTAATTCTCTACATATCTCTGCCCAGTTTCAATCTGAGCAGAGGTCTAATTATCCAGAATCACTCAAAACACCTGTTTGGGTGCGCAGGACTTTTAAATTGTTCAGTTGATATAAAATTGTGATTTAGATTCTATCAAAAAAAAATTTGTACAGTAAGAAACCTACAGTATGTACCTCTAATAAACTCAACTTTAACTAAATTAAACTTTTTTCTAGAACATCAGTGCAATCTAGATGTGACTGAAACTAAGAAAACACTCATCCATATATACATAAAAAGCACCATTCCAGATAAAGCTTTTATGTATGCAGTCGAGTTTTCAGATGGTGATTTGTTCACCTCACCAGTCAGAGCACATCAGGTCCCTGGATGTGTGTCACGTTCAGTGGCCTGCAGCTGTTAGTTCTGAGAATGTCATGTGACGTGGGACTGGCAAAACAGAGCCCACTTTGCAACACATACAGTTAATGATAGATAGAGTGTCATGTATGTTGTGTTTACCATGCACACAGATACATATGAATCAAGTTAGTATAGACCACGCAATGAAAATAGAGAATGACAGCAATATTCTAGCTACTGGAGACGAATACCTTCTATATGACAAGCAGGAGAGGTAAAAGTGACACAGTTGAGTCACCATGAACACTCCCAGCACTCAACATTGAGATGAAATGGAATGGCTGCCTTTCATGCACTGCTATCCAGGCCACTGCCCTTGCAGCCTGTGGTAGAGTGCCAGTTACTGTACTTTATGTGAACAGGCAGGAAACACAGAGAGCCTGTTTTCCCCTCTGAAAAGGCATGTGTTTCTCACCTGATCCCTCCTCGCTCTTTCCAAACTGCAGACGCCCCAGATATTTGCATTATTGTAGATAATGTTACTGTCTAACATCCAATTGCTTTGGCTTCTTTTTAGAGCTGTCGGAGGAAAACATATTTCACGTACAAAATTTCAACTTTTCAGGGACAAGCGACTAGGGACAACACACTTACAAACTACAATTATGCAGTGCAACTTTTATTCCTAAATCAAACAATAATTTCCACAAAATTATGTCTGAGCTTGTCAGAAAGACTAAACAACAAACCTATTGAGAAATCACTTATATATCACTTGTGCGAGTAAATGAGGACAATAGGTTTGTGAGAGGGTTGTGTGTATCTCTAACCCTTTGTGAAAGTGAGGCTGATATGTCAAAGGGTGCAACTTCACTCCAGGTGACTTCCTCACATTGATCAGTCATACTCTGCTTCAGCAGAATGAGGTTTACAGGAAGATGATGGAAGTCTCGTTGGTTTAAACTGTTCAAAATGTTATTCCTGAAGTTACTACTTTAAATATATGCTTCAAAATTCATGTTTTAATTTATCCATGGAAAGGTGACCAAGCAACATCCCCTACAGGTACAAACATTCCCACCAGACACAGTCTTCAGCCCCTTAAATCAACTCAAAGTGGAGGTATTATTGTAGGTAGGCAACTGCTTGGCCCCGAACTAAGAGGGCCCCTAATAGTATGTTTATGTACTGCTAGTTTTATCTCTATTAATGCATCATATTTTATCAGTTTTTTAAAATTTATTTTGTATATAAGTAACTAAGTACATTCACTCAAGTACAACTTTGAGGTACTACACTTTACTTGAATATTTCCTTGTCATGTAACTTTGTACTCCACCTCTACTTCATTTCAGGGGGAAACATTGTACCTGCTATTATGCTGCATTTACCTATAGCTTACAGGTTGCTTTCCAGATTCAGATCTACACAAAATGTATAATTACCAAAGAAAAGATGGTGCATTATTATAGATTAAATGATCCAGTTGTATGACATTGAACAGATTTGAGGTGAATTTAAGAACATTGTGCTGATAATACTGTTGTATTTTTAGTTAAAATCAGGGCTTTAATGTCTTATTTTATTTATTTATTGTATTTTTGTGTCTTAAGTAAAATATCTATACTTCTTTACTGCTGCCAATATCAACATTATCATCAGAGAAAGGGTGAGAATAAGGCTGAGGGAGTTTGCATACATCCCTGCCCACTACTACCGCTACCACTACCACTACTACTACTGCCACAAGTAATAATAAAAGCATATTTATATCTTACTACATTTAAAATAAAGTACTTTCAATAAGTTAGTTTCCTTTTGTCATGTGACGACGGGTTATGTTGGTTTAAACAAAGCGAATACTGTATAGTAGAATTTCTTTGTTTCTGAGTGACACTGAATAAAGTTTACTCCTGAGTTTATGGCTCCTCTGGTGTCACGTAGGCTGCTGGTTTGGAGTTTGAACCAACAACCTTAATAAACCTGCAATTCTTCAGAGAACCGGGTCCCTGAGGTGTCGCCATTATTTATGAACAAAGACTAACGGATGGGGCTCCTGGGGGGATTAGACGCGGAGATCGTTGTAATCCGTTTGGAAACGCGTGCTGGGAGGAGCTTTAGGACCCGGTAGGTGTGGGGTCGAGTAGGATTTTCCCTCGTGGAGTAGTAGCTGGACGCATGCGCCCCCCCTTTCACTATTTCTCCATCCGCAGCGCAGGAGCAGAGAGGATGAACTACCTGCTTAAAGGAACCACCGGTTGTGTGAACAGCCCAACCTGCTCACGGGATAGGTAAAGGTGACAGTTTTTTCTCTCGTGGAAAGTTTAAAAAAGAGAATTACTCGACAGAGCAGGGGGCAGAAGTGAAGGATTAATGAGGAGAAGAGTCTTTGAATGTAAAGCGAGCACTCTGGGAGCACATTAGGTCCCATAGCGAGGAATCAGAGCGCGTGTTGTTGTCAAAGATGCGGAAACAACAACAGAAGCAACAACAATCCGGACTTTAATCCATCGATATATTTACATGCGCTGGGTGCAGCATGCCTTGGCTCAGGAGAAGGGTGAAAATGTTCCAACTTGGAGTGACACCCAAACACCCCGAAGTTTTCTGTCTGTTGGGACTATCTCTGTGCTATGCATCGGCTGATTTTTACACCATTCCGCGGAACTAACGGGTTTGGTTTGGACCCGAGTCATCATGTCAAAAGTCATTCAGAAGAAGAACCACTGGATCACCAAAGTGAACGACTGCGCGGTTATCCGGGACGCGTGCGGGGCGCTGAATGCGGAGCTGCGCGGCGGAGCTGAGAATGGAGAGTTCCCATACATCGGGCAAGTTAGAGAGGATGCTGTGGTTTACCAGGACGGTAAACTCTGCGAAGGGGAGCTGCTCCTGGAGGTCGAGGGGCTGCCTGTGTCTGGATTACCCCTTTATGATATTTTAACTGTGATTCATTGCTGCAAAGGTCCCGTCAGGCTGAAAACTGTGCGTCAAGGTAAGAGAAATAAGACATATAAAAACTGTGTGACAGAAACATAGTGGAAGTTTGTGGCACTGTAAGCACATAACAAAATGGTGATTATGTGTGTGAAGCAGGGCAGAGGAGTGGTGCTGCATGCTGTTGGTCATCTTCTCTACACAGCAAGCCTGGAGTTTTCACAGGCTGTGACATGAAGCTGCCCTGCCAGTCCTCCTGCCGTCATTTGTCTAAAGCCACTCTGGGAGGGAGGTCACAGATTAGGCCACTTACAGTGCACTGCAGCTCCAGAGCTTCATCTGTACTCCAATACTTACAGCACACACGGTCTACTGCCAGATAACGTCTTTGACATGTGAATGGAGCAGACTGTCCTTGTTGGAATGGAGCAAAGTTCAAAAACTTTTTTGAATTTCTGAATCACAACTTTGCAGAGCCCAAGTTGATGTCTTCAAATGTCTTTTTTTTTTTCAACCAACAGTCCAAAACCCTAAGATATTCAGTTTCCTATGATATATGACAAAGAGAAGCAGCAAATCTTACCATTTGAGAAGCTGGAATCTGAGAATGTGTAGAAGTATTTCACTATCTTTGCTTGGAAAATGATTGAAACGAGTCATTGATTATCAAAATAGTTGGCGATTATAGTTGGAACTAATCATTCCAGCTCTGCTCCTTTCTGGAAAGTAATGTTGTTTATGTCAACCGAGGGATGCTTTGTTTGTGATTGCGGGACACCACTCATGGGCAGCTGGGGTTATTTCTGGAAGTGCTCCCTGCGCGTTAGATGAGCATCTGTCTGGGAGACAGCTAGAGGGAGAGAGATGCAGCCACTGATTCAAACTTTGGCTTTTTTCCCTCAGAGTCTCCAGTGTATTGTGCATGGTTTTTGTTGTCAGAGGCATTTGTATATTTCACCTCAAATATCTTATTACACACACACACACACACACATGTTCACTCTGTCACTCACACACACACACACACACATGTTCACTCCGTCACTCACACTCACACACACACACACACACACACACACACACTCTCACACAATATTTGACAAAGTTTGCAGTGCCTTCTCTCTTGGGAAATCATTAACTGTGTTATATAACAGCAGTTTAGTTTCAGTGTAGCATCATTGCCTTTCTGTTATACTGTACGTCCATTAGTGGCTGCACAGCGAACGCTTGACCTCTGGAGCTGAAGTCTCGACCCCTGGGACAAGAGCTCAGCACTAACGCTGCTTTGTGTTTGCAGAACAGGCGTTTGTTTGCCATATGATCAGGACAGGCTTGCACCAGTTTTAATATCCATAAACAGTTTTCTAATTATTCTGAACTCCTATGGAAACACTTTGCACTTGTAAACACTGCTGCAGCACTCTGACTGTAGACATAAAGGATATCCTGAGCCGTCTTCATGGCTTTGTCATTAGTTTATTGCATAAATCAGCAGATTCTCCTCGTCTGTAATTAAAGGAGGGGGATATTCTTCGACCATCTGAGTAGCTCACAAGACCACCATTGTGCCACACGGTCTGTTGGGCTCCCCCATGCAGAACCGACCAGGAATGGCGACCCAAGCTGCCCCAGACTGGATTACAGGCTGCCTGGGACAGCTCGGATCTCTCTCCTTTCCTCTCCAAAGAGCTGTGGGTCACATTACAGGAGGCCACATCACCTTCAGTACTCTAGGTGGAAACTCTATCGGTGTGTGCAGGTAGGCAGGTCGTTGCTGTGGTATACTACAGCCCCACAGGTGTGTAGCTCCCACTGAGGAATGCAGCGAGAAAACCACCTGAATGAAGTTTGGGCATTCCTGTGGAGAAGGTGGAATATTACACTCCAGTGGTTTTGAGTCTGTTTTTTTTTTTTTTTAATTAAGCTCTGTAAATACAACTTCAAATTGAGAAGGAATGTGAGAGAGCTTGTTATTTACACAACAAACCTATAATGATACACTAGAATCAGTGTTAATTTTGGCACCTGATTTTGATTTAATTTTAGTCTTTTGGCGAAAGTATATATTAGTTTTAGTCAATTGTTAATCATTTGATTTTTCTAAGTTGTAGTCAACAAAAATGAAAGACATTTTGTCAGTTAAATTTTAGTCTCCTTTTTGTCGTGCATTTTAAATTTTTCTGTTGTCTAAGCATTTTAAGGCTACAGCTTTTGCCATCTTTAGCGGTAATCCTGGAATTTAACATTACTCATTCCTTCCGATAGCAACACGAAAGATAGCTGACTGAAAGTAACGTTACATCCACAGCACTTGATCATATATTTTGGCAATTTGGCACCATTAAAAGTATGCTGAATTAGCTATTAGCAGTTCCTGTTTGCACGATACCCATGGATGTACAGATAACTATCACTGGTTTACTTTGATACTGAAGAAAACTTAAAAATGTGATAATTCTCAGGCAAGTTCTGGAGTTATAAGGAGCATCTTTTTCTGTGATTTCTAAGCAGATTTATGGACGTTTATTAGCAATGGACATCGGAGATAATGATGTTCCCGGAAAGTGTAAGTCACACTGAATCTACAAATATGTGCATCATGTCTGTGAATTCAGATTTGACTGGGTTATGACTCAGATAAAGAATAGCCCACACATTTTGAAGCAAACTGTAACCAAACCCCCCCCCCCAAAGTAGAATAACTAACTTCCTGTTGTTTTAAAAACACCAGCATGCACCTGTCGCTATCAGTATCTTTACTTCATGTCTCTCCTTTTGCAGCCCACCTTCTCTCTCTCCCTCCCCTGGGGTGGCACACCTCACTTTTTAAAAACCTCTGGCTTATTCAAAATACCCCAAATACACTCTCACAAAAAACAAATTAAACGCATACTGTATACACTCAGTGACTATGCAACTTATTCTCCTTTCTCCCCTCCAATGGTTTGTGGTCACTTCAAATGTAATAATCATACTTTGTTTATAGAGGCCCCGGTGAATGATGAATAGATTTATGGCATGGCATCATTTTGAGGTTAAAGTACGAAGAGGTAGTACTTTCAGACATGTTAAGACTTTGACCCACCAGTGTATCATCAACTGAATTCAGCTCACAGGTGAAAGGTTTTGTCGTCATAGTCTTGTCTCCTGACTGTATTTCAGTGAGCAGCTGATAACAGTGGCATGCATGTAAAGGTGCAAAGGTTGCGTGTCAGGTCATATAACATTATTAGAATGATACTTATAAAATACAGCTTATCTACAGTATATGCATTTGAGACTGAAATACGGATTACACTGATAATATAAAATCAAGAAACAGGTGTGAACAACACTGTTTTATTTACTCTGTTTTACAACTTGGACATTCTTGGCATTTGAGTTTTTTTACCTTTAAGTGAACCACAAACCCCTCCAGCACCTAAAAAGTCTGGGGGTTTATGGTGCTCTGATCACAGGTGGGCTTGGCTGAGTGTCTGTCTGATCCCTGGGACAAATAGCCCTTGGTCGCCTTAGATCTCGCCTTCACTTGAACACAGCCAGATGGAATCAGGGCACCCAGCTGGATGCCAGGCATTCCTGAGAAGTGGGGCCAGGAGTTCACTGGTACACCCCAATGAAACAACCAGACTTTTTACACATCAAATTCTCCATTTTGTTACTGCTTCACGACCCCTCTCAGGTCACCTTTTGCTTTCTCCCATCACCCTGCTCACTCTTTGGTGACAGGGCGGAATGGTGATTAGGGAGAACATCTGTTTAACCATTCAAACCTTGAGGATAGTAAGCATGTCTCCTGCTGAAGTGTCAAAACTCGGAGTGCATACCAACTCCAGGGTCACTAATAGCTGACCCTACACTGTGGCCTCAGTGTAGGCAGCAAAGCAAAAAGCAAATCACAAAAAAGGAAAGGCAGTTAAAAGCGTACATTACTCTGTTCTTTAAAGTCGCACTGAAATTTGAATTCTACTCACTTTTTGTGTAATGAAATATAAACCATCCACTATCATTGTGCAAATATTAGGAGTTGAGACCATCAAGATAAACAGTTGGTGGCTCTAATTCTGCAGTCAGGTGCCATTAAACCATTGCAGAAAAAGAGGGCGCCACCAGATAATGAAAAGAGCACCAGTCAAACCTCAAACGATGGAAAACAATGTAGAGAATGTGATGGAAATATGGCATTCATGATAGTTTCACGTATCAGTTTGAGAAACGTTACAGTCTCCTCATCGCTCCACACAGATCCGATTTTTTTGTCTGCTGCTAGTTTTCGTCTCTTCGGTAGAGTTTGAGTGATGTTAAAGTCACATGCTTCTTGTACATCATCATGATTTCTTCATTAAGTCTGTTTCCAATTCAATTTTTCCACTTTTTTCCGAATTTCTGGCATTTCCACTCGGGTTCTTTAATGCACAAATTGAAAATGTGAATAGAAAACAGGTGGATGGAAACGCACTTACTGCTGTGTTTGTCCCACATTATGCAAAGGGAGAAGGGCTAACTAGCATTAGCTGCTTCTCTTTCGTGGGTCCAGATGTGGTGATGGCAAATAACCAGACTGTGAAATCGCAAAGCAACGAGTGGTCCTGTAACCTCCACGCTGTGATTCGAATCACGCCACGGCGTAATGTACAGAGTCATGGAGTACCATATGGAGTGCTCCAACACAGATGGGGCTAAGCAATGGCTGACAACATCAGTCCTCAGCTGGTTAACGGCCTGTGTGGCTGTTGGAATTGACGTGATATTACAAACTGTCACAGATATTGCATCAATCAAATTGTCGGAACCAGAAATTCACGTCTTCTGGAGAACACTAATGTTGGGGGTGCTATCACTGCAGAAAAATAAATTAAACTGAAATGTATTCTTTCTTTGAACAAGTCAGTACACAACACCAAGGATATACAGTATGTAGTGATTTCTTTGCATAAATGAATTTTAATTTCAATTCGACTTTAATTCATAGCTCTATGTTTTTGTGCATCTTAAAACTGACTCCGTTATGCAAAGATTGCACTAAGTTGTGTCACTGAAATTGTGTCTCTGGTCTTTGTACGTGGTTAAGAAGGTTTACACATCCAGAGGATGTGAGTACTGTGTAGACACAGGTCTCTTCTGTGATGTGCTCGTCCCAGAATGCAAGTCCCTTCTATTTTCTTAAGTATGAAGATTTGTCAGTCTTGATTAAGTGCAACCGACTGCATACGTATATCCCTGAAAGGCTTGTCAATGGCTTGTGACATGAATGCTGCGGCTCTCTCTCCTCCTCCTCTCTGTACTCTCTGCTTTTTACTTTTCCTTCCCCATCCACCGTCCCTTTTATGAGCTCTGCAGCAGTGAGGGATCTCAGATGTTTTGTGTGTTCTTATCTTTTCATATGTTCAACCTTACTAGGCACAAACAGCGACATAGGCCGAGAGTTTGACATTGTAAGAAGCTCTGGTGTGGATGCCTTTTTTATAGGAACAGTTTAAATAGCCTTGTTTGCATGTGTTGCATACAGTGGGGCAAAAAAGTATTTAGTCAGCCACCAATTGTGCAAGTTCTCCCACTTAAAAAGATGAGGGAGGC
>LKNJ01007501.1:2661-30441 GCA_002120245.1 Maccullochella peelii | reverse complement strand
TGGTGTGACAACGGATGGTTGTCCAAATCTGACGGGGAGAAATGTTGGACTTTTGAAGAGAATGCAAGATAAAGTGACTGTTTCAACAACTACTGACCAGATTACCATGAAATGACAATCAATTTAGTACTTCTTGGGATCGCGTTTCGCACCCAGTATCATGACAGAGTAACAAGTTAGGCATAATCTATAACACATTTTTCATCTAGAATAGAACAGGATAGAATTGTTTTATACGCAAAAAGCTGCTCACAAAATGAGATACTAAGACAGTGCACAGGAGTGGGCACATTTATGTCAGCTGCTGGAGGTAAATATTAGTTTGTCTGGAGGCTGATGGCTCTCAGTTGTGAACAGTTTTACAGATAAAATTGTGTTAAAGTGTGATGAGGTTCATGATATCAGTAGTTGAGATGGTCAGTAGAGGAACAATCCACACAGGTCATCATTTCTAAATAAATAATCACTTGTAATAATAAGTCTTGTTGAATAACTGCACTTATAAAGAAATAAGATCTATTGAAATGAGGACCACTGAAGGCTGGGGGCTTCTCTCATGAATCAGGTTCAGCGTTGTCAGGGTATTTTTGTGGTAGTTGCCTTTACAAAACCATATAGTGTCATCCTTCCTAACCTGTCACACAGGTAGCTAGCTATTCACTCTGGCAACCCACACATTTCCTGCATGGGTGAACCTGTTTTAATAGAATAAAACCTAAATAACAGAAAGTAATAGCATAAACATCAAAGCCCCTGATAACTTGGTTACAAATCTGAAGCATTTCTCTGTAACATTATACATTCCTGACTATAATAATCATTTTAGTTAAACATTTGTAGGAGTTCTTTATTTAAGATTCCTAAACTATTGCTGTGTCTCAAATTGCGTACTTCTGTACTTACACTTACTATTTTGAGTGTATTTGTGTGTTCACACTGACAAGTATGGCAAAGTGAGGTGCACTATTAGCACCCGGATGGTGTACTCATAATGGTCAGAATGTTGAGTGTGGAACGCTGCACACTTCTCACCCTCAATGGTCGCCATCTTGACTATGTGGCGGAAGGGGAGGGACCACCAACGTATGAAAATGGTGGCTGCGGTTATGATTGTCACAGCTAAAAGTAAAAGCACGTTCATTTTTATTCATTTTTAATCAAACTGAATTGAAGTCAAGTGAACAAATGAGCCGGCAGATATTTTGGCGTGCGGCAATTGCGGTAAAATGTCGCCGATAATGCTCCTCCCGGTTGCACTTCGCCATTAAAAAGCAGAAGAAGAAGAAGAGGTTAAAATGTTGCGATCATCATTTCCGGTAAGTGCAGAACAGCCGTGTTCAATTTGAGACAGCACTACCCTGTCAACATTCACGTACTACACAAGTAAGTACATAGTGTACGCAGTGTACTGCATGTAAGTGTACTAACGGAAGTACGCGATTTGAGACACAGCATATCTATTTGTTCAGGACCGTGTGGGTGTGGTTTGAGTAGAATTGACTGACAGTGACCAGACAACACACCAACTGTAATCAGAATCAGATCTAAAATGTTGCTAAATCCTGATTGGTGCATGGGAGAACATGACATCACCTTCTCCCAACTAAGCTTTGGTAAAAAGAACATAGAGGAACCTCTCCTTTCAAATAACCCAAACGGTCCCAACTTCGGTAGAAAATCGTTTGTTCACTCATAGTAAGAAGCTGATTGAAAAAATATGTTTTCAGGGCCTTTAAAAGTAACTAAAAAGTAGCCTGATTCTGGCTTTTGAAAAAATAAAATGACAATATATTACAAAAAATAAATAAATTAAGTACAGTAAAAATTATAAAGCTAAAATGAGAAGTAATGGATTAAGCTGTTAACATTTGTGTTCTTACGCAAAACAAATGAATATAATGATAAAATACCAGCAGTACAATTAACGGTAACTGTGTTGCTTTTGTGGTTAAAGTGGATTAGTGAATGTTGACTGAACGCCTGGCTACATTAATAGTCTTATTTCTGTCTAGTCATTAAGGCAGACTGCTGCAGAGCTCTTTTTACTGAAACACTAGCATGTCTCACACTGACACTGATTTCTATGCTTTCAAAATGGGAACGTTTGTGCAATCTATTGCAACAATCACTCTCGGGAAAATGATGAAAGAATTCCAGTGCACTTAATATGCAACAGTGGAGTTTATGAATTATTGATAAGTACTGTACAGTCCACTAATGCAAGCTACTTGCTTGTTGATAGAAGGCCTTTTTTATAGCCAGAGGGGGAAAGTGACCTGGAAATGGTCCATTTATGTATCTGATAAAATAAATATCATGTTTCTAATCAAATCATTGTGGAGGGCAAAGTGGTCCTGCTGGTCTCTAAGTACCCCTGAATAGTTCCTTTATATTAATTGTGCCATTTACTTGAATGCAGCGTTTTTGTACGTAATAGGTTTTTCACAATAAAGCTTATTTGAAAGGTCACATGATCCTTTGGGAGTGGTGATTCCATTAGTAAGGAGATTAGATTTATGCTTCAAAGTAATATGACTTGATATATATTAGAACCGATAACCAAGGCTGTATCAGTCCAAAAAATATATATTCTTTGTGGTCATAAAGTGTATTGTTCTTCATATCTTGTGGTTATTTTGTGTTTTCATCTTAATTCTTACTATTATAAAGACTAACACCAACCAGCTTTAAACCCCTGTGTCATCCACTGTGAATCATCTACAACTAGAAAACTAGATGTAGAAGTTCAGCTGAATTTAACCTGAAGTGCTTGGAGGCGGCTAATGAAAAAAAAAGAAAAAGCTAGCACTCACAGGCTGTTGTAGGTTGTTGGAGGCAGCTGCACGTCTGTGTAAAACAAGAAAAGAAATATGCACCTAGTGGACCATCTAATGAACATGCCCCAAATTACCATGGTGATGTGCCTCACCTAAAAGTGAGACCATACAGACAGCTCTAGGCCCAATATAACTCTTGAACTTTACATATCTTGTAATCCTTCTATCAGGCCCCAGGAGGTTTTCAAAGTAGGCTCACTTATTCCTCTGAGCTGATTTTTGAAACAGAGTGATAAAGAGTGAGGTTATGGACTTAGATTGATTGACTGACAGGAACAACACAACAATGTGCCATTGTGCCACAAAATACAGGCGCAGCTTTGCTTTGCCTGTATTCTGGGCAGACCTTTTGAAACCTGCATTGGTTTACCACTTGACACCTTCTTGTGGGCTAATGGAGCCAGAAAATCTGGACGGAAGGAAGGAAGACACCCCGAAGCCTGCTTCTGTGTGCCAATGTTGGGAGGCTGGTATACAGCCGCTCTGATGCACTTCCGTCACTCTGGATTTGACGTCGTCATTGTGTGTCACGTTGCGAGTGACGCAAAAGACTCTTTGAAATCCGATTTGAGTAGCCAGATTTGCAAAAATCGCATTTCATGCGGTTTTTTTGATGTCCAGGCTTTCTAAAATCAATCTGGATATGCCAAAAAATGGATTTGGGCTGGCAGTCTGAACAAGGCCTAAATGTGTAGAATTTTTATGTGCATGTTTCAATCTATAGGCATGAGATTTGTTTTTGTTTTTAATTTACAGAAAAAGGAGACAGTCTCCCTCTGAGGGATTATCTTCTGTGTGTGTTCATGATAATGAAGGAACATGTCATCCAGTGCAACAGTGTGGCCCATTGATGTGTTTTAATAGTTTCTGGACAATAATGGAGCTCTATGGCACAGAGGAAGAATGCTTCCTTACGTACACACAATACTTAGTAGATACATTCATTGTTGGTTTGGGTCAGTACATGGAATTTAATATATCTAAATACAGTTTTCAGGTTTAGTTTTAGTTATATAGCACCATATCATAACAAAGTTATCTCAGGGCACTTTTTCATATAGAGCAGGTCTAGACCGACTCTTTATATTTAGACCCAACAATTCCCACCATGAGCAGCACTAGGCGACAGTGGCAGGGAAAAACTCCCTTTTAACAGGCAGAAACCTCAAGCAGAACCAGAACCAGGCTCTGGGTGGGCGGTCATCTGCCTCGACCGGTTGGGTTGAGAGAGAGGAGAAGGAGGGAGAGAGAGAGAGAGAGAGCAGGAGGAAAAAGAACATACAGTAGTACAGAACAGTACAGTTCTACATACAGATGTAAAGTAATAGTAGTGGTAATGGTATTGATGTTAATATTGATAAAAATAATACTAATAGCAATATAATAATAGTAATACCAATAATTAGACCAATAACAACAATAGCAACAGCGACTGTTGAGCAGGAACACGGGGGCAGCAGGTGGCCTGCAACCACAGATCCAGACTCTGCAGCTCCGGAGGCAGAAACACTCGCAGAAAGCAACAGAAGGAGAGAGAGAGAGGAGAGAAAGGGAAGCAGTCGAGTGATTAACAAGTATTAATGGGATAAGAGTGCGCACAGATGGAGAGGAGGAGAGAGGAGCCCAGTGCATCATGGGAAGTCTCCTGGCAGTCTAGGCCCATAGCAGCATAGCTAAGGGCCTGTCTAGGCCTATAGCAGCATAACTAAGGGGTGGCTCAGGGCTCACCTGAGTCAGCCCTACTATAAGCTTTATCAAAGAGGAAAGTCTTAAGCCTATTCTTAAATGTGAGGAGGAACTAGTTTTTCTGCATCTTTTTGAGACAGGATGTTCCTAATTTTTGCAATGTTACGTAGGTGAAAAAAGGCAGTCCTTGAAGTTTGTTTTATGTGGGAGCTAAAGTAAATATCCTGATCAAAGATAACTCTGTCTTTACATAATGTGTTTCGGAGCTGTTCGGGACCAATTACAATAACTTCAGTTTAACATCAGAAAATTGCAGGTCATCCAGGTTTTTATGTCCTTGAGGCATAACTAATTGATTGGTTTCATCTGGCTTGATCGATAAATATAACTGGGTATCATTGGCATAACAATGAAAATTTATGGCATGCTTCCTAATAATATTGCCTAAAGGAAGCATATATAAGATGAATAGAATTGGTCAAAGCACAGAACCTTGTGGAACTCCATGACTAACTTTGGTGTGCATAGAGGATTCATTGTTAACATGTACAAACTGATATCGATCTGATAAATAGGACTTAAACCAGCTTAGTGCGGTGCCTTTAATGCCAATTAAATATTCTAGTCTCTGAAATAGAATGTGATGGTCAATGGTATCGAATGCACCACTAAGATCTAACAAGACAAGTACAGAGACAAGTCATTTATCTGATGCAATTAGAAGGTCGTTCACCAGAGCTGTCTCTGTGCTATGATACACTCTAAATATATAGATTACACAAAACACCAGACTTATCCTTTAACTAAAGATGGAGACAACCTACATATGAAGATCATGACCATCTCTATTAATTTAGTGGAGTAATTGGAAGGCAGTTTGAATTTAGTTTTCCTGCAACGTGAAACTCCACTGTGACCCACTTCTCTTGCTGAAACAGATGTTCCCTCGACTCCATTATTTACTCACCTCCCTCTTAATTACTGCCATCAATTAGCAGCCACACACACACTCAGACACATACATCTCCTTATAGGAACACATGCAGACTATACAGTATTTCCATCTTATGATAGGAACGGTGATTTTACTTGAAAACATAAAACACAGCTTGATGCATTTACAAGGCATGTTCAGCAGTTTACGAAGCTGTAGTTATGGATGAAGGGTGGCAGTGTGATGTTTTGAAGGAGGCGAGCAATTAAAGGTAAATAGTCTTCTCATTCTCTGCTGGGCCTGGCTTTCTATCTGCGTTACACAAAAGAAAAAGATCAACAAAGAGTCTCAGAGGAGAACAGGAGAATATATAATACAGAAGTACAGTCTTCACATTCAACATGATTTTGCATTACACTGGATCTCCCCCTCATTTCTCTCAGTCTCCTTCTTTGTGTTGCTGCGTTTGTTTTCACTCGTCTCTCTCCACACACACACACACACACACACACACACATTTATAGACTTTGATCTATTAGTCAACACCATATCCCAGGGTTCCATCTGTCCCTGTTTTGCTCTCATCCTCCATGCTGTCCCCCAAAGTTGTCGGCTTATATTTAATGAGGGAGTGTCGGTTGAATTATTCAGCTGTCATTTGTTGCTTTTATAAAGAAAATGGATGTCAGAGAGGCTTTTCTCTTTACATCACAGCGCACAGTGTTCTCTATTCTCTGCTGCGTTGCTGCAAGAGATAAGAGTTTTTTATGAGGATTTAGTTATTCAGTGTGTACATACATTAGTTACATGATGGAATAAAGAGGAATATATTTCAGTAGAGGGCTTTTAGGTGGTGTAATACACCCTGTGTCTGCCATATTGGAAGTCATTAGTTTTTAGTAAAAAGGAGTTTAAACAACTGATTGCATTCTAAATATACACATATACTACACATACTCATTTTTAAAATTTGTGTTGGTTTTCATTTCAGTTTGCCTTTACATAATATAATTTTTTGATCAGCAAAGTCATAATCTGATTTGCCTAGGTAATATATGTTGTAATACAGGTAATGGTACAAGTAATTCTTAATAAGTCCTCATACAAGTCCTCAAAAAAACACAACCTCACTGAAGGATGGCGCAGAATCCCAACTCCTCCCAGGAGCCCAATCCCTTAAACACACCCTACCCAACATCTGGCTGCTTCATTTATTTTACCGTTTACTGCTTCGTTTATTTTATTGTAAAAAATAACAGCACTTATTTATCTACTTGAATTTCTGCACCACCCAGGCTCAAAACTTTTCACATACATTAGGTGCTTACTGTGTCACAGTAAACTGCATTTGGGAACAAATCTAGTGTATCAAATTATTTACCTTCACTTAGATCTTAATGAATGGCAAGGATAAAATGGTGTTCTGATAAAAGAAAATACATGTCATATCTTATTACTTACATAATTTGTATGGAGTGGACAAAGTTACGTGTTTGAATGTTTGACCTTTTTGGATTGTTATTGTAGAGTCTAGCTACCATTACCAGTTTCCATTACTGCTGATGTCTAAGGCTGCTTTCAGACAGAATCAGACGTTGCGGCGATTCAACGCAGGGTTGTGCGGCGATGTGGGAGTGTCTCATACTAACCAGAAATCCCAGCTTGAAGAGTGTTACAACACCAAGCAACTACACGCCGATTAATGTCTTTGTACTCCCTCGTGGCAGGGCTGAACAGCTGATGTACAATCATCACGGTGGCGATCGATCAGTCTCTCTTCCATCTTCACAGTTGCTCGGTAAACAGTGGAATATTAAGGTAAACAGCTAATGCTACAATGCTACACAGTAAACAAAGTTCTTCTTCACCTGGCCGTCTGCCAGTACCAGTACCCCCGTTCAAATGAATGGGAAAATCTGCGTTTTCGCCGCAGCGCCTGATTCTATCTAAATATGGCCTAAAGCAACAGTTCTTCACAGTGTGTGAGTTTAGTTACAAGATAGAAACAAACAAACAAAGTGTCATATAATTAAATAGAACATGAACTTAGTGGCCATAGTTGTGCATCTTTAGCCATGGCTCTAGTGATGACAATGTTGGGAGGTCTACCACTTTGGTCCAGACTGAAATATCTCAACAATTGGATGAACTATTGACTGTTTTCTCGCCATTGCTATTTAATACAGACTCTCATCATCCTCTGAGGATATACCATAATGGCTTTGGGGATGCCCTGACTTTTTCTATAGCGCCACCAGCTGGTTGATAGTTTTGATTGTGAGTGAAATCTCAACAACTATTGGATGGATTGTCATGAAACTTGGTACAGACATTCATGTTCTCCTAGGATGAATTGTAATAACATTTGTGATCCTCTGACTATCTAGCATCATCATCAGGTCAAAATTTCAGTTTGTCCAACACTTTGGTTTATGACTACACCTGCAAAACTAATGACATTCCCATCTGCCCAAGCTTTACTTTGTGTTTAGTGCTGAATAGGAAACGTTAGCATGCTAACGCAACACACTAAGATGGTGAATATGGTTATGATTACATTATACCTGCTAAGCATCAGCTGTTAGCATTGTTAATGTTAGCTGACCAGTTAGGTCAGGTAAGTACAGCCTCAAAGAGCTGCTGACATGACTGTAGACTTAGTCATGTAGTACTCTTCTTCTTCTTGAGAATACTCAAAACAACCACTTAACAGTCTATATGTGTGTTTCGGTTTTTTTTTTCCTATTGCTACTGCTTTTATATAGGCTGAAGCTAATGAACTATAGAAAGTGGAATTCACTATTTCAGAAGAAGAGTTCAAGATCAGGACTGTGTAGTATAGGCAGTCAACTATAATCAGTTCAGTAATCACGCTGTAATCTCAGCTAAACTGCAGTACAACAAAAACAGGCATCCACTACCACTGCTGTAGCTTTCAATAGATTTCACTGTGGGAACTTGTTGATATGTGTCAATTTCCTGAGATAAGTTGCATTTACTGCAGCCAATAATTCAAATCTGAAAGTGTATTGTGATCCATTATGTTGACAGAGTTAAAACTCTTTTTCCAGACATGGGTTCACCCCTCATGATTATATTTGTGAGGTATAGTTAGTTATACAGTTGGACTGGTGCCAGGGCAAATTGGATTAAGTCTCCCAATGTTCCCTCAAGTGTTTTATTATCCCTGAGCTGAAGACATAATGTGATTACTTGGTGATGCCCTTTGTTCAGCACACTATTACCCTGATGCTGTATCCATGAGTTCATTAATGGCACATTATGACTTGTTATACACAAGCACGCTGCAGAGGCCGGTGAGCTGAACAGTATGAGTCATTCATGTTGCGTTCAGGCTGGATAGGCTCCTAACTGTATGTGGGCTGAAAGCAAAGTTTCAGTTTAAAGTGCACTGTAATTGAATAATGGACTGTATGTACAGTATATTATATAAGCAGTATTAAGTGGGTTTAAGTGATAACAGTCATCAATTCCTCCCTCATTCTACATTTTAAACTAAAAGAACAACTTTGTAACACAGTCCCTGACTGCCTACCTACAGCATGACTTACAAATTGTGAAATGAATAACTATATGTGAATAATATGACGATAAAATAAATAAAAATAATCTTAACTTAAGCTTTTTTCCTCAAAGCTTTCAACTGCATCTTATCGTCTTCAATCAGTCAATCAAGTTTATTTGTCACATGTAATCATGTAAGGTACAATCACAGTGAATTGTAAGTCCTGATCAGTGGTTGGAGTTTGCTCAGTTGTCATGGAGATAGGTTATTTGTCATCACGTAACCTAAGTGTGGAATGTCATGTTATTACAGCTGGTTGTATTCCCTCAGGACCGTCTATTCCTGCCAGTCCTCCCTTGGTGTCTCCATCC
Source organism: Maccullochella peelii (assembly GCA_002120245.1). Lineage (NCBI taxonomy): Eukaryota > Metazoa > Chordata > Actinopteri > Centrarchiformes > Percichthyidae > Maccullochella > Maccullochella peelii. The sequence goes on along the minus strand of LKNJ01007501.1, from coordinate 21,087 downwards.
AGAACATAACCGGGGGGAATGGCTGGGTGCGACATCTTCTTTTTAATGAGTCTGGCCAGAGTATCTCCCAGAGAGTTCTGCATGTTTAATTACAATACAGGTAGACTTAATGGATGATTACCAGATGGTTATTTTGCAATATGAAGATTAAAGAGGCAACAATTTAATTCCCAGATTGTCAGCAATTATTTTTGCATGTAAAACAGTCAAATGTATTTTATACATTATTAGGTAAATAGTAATTATTAATAATATCAGAAATAAAAAAAATACAACGTGGATAAAACTAGACCACATTTTTAATTCTACTTTCATTTTATTCATGGGTGGCACGATGGTGCAGTGGTTAGCACTGTCGCCTCACAGCAAGAAGGTTCTTGGTTTGACCCCACCAGTCAGCTGGCTTTCTGTGTGGCGTTTACATGTTCTCCCTGTGTCCACGTGGGTTCTCTCCAGGTACTCTGGCTTCCTCCTACCATCCAAAGACATGCAGGTTAGGTTAATTGATGATTTTAAATTGCCCATAGGTGTGACTGTGAATGTTTGTTTGTCTGTCTCTGTGTGTCAGCCCTGTGATTGACTGGCGACCAGTCCAGGGTGTACCCCGCCTCTCACCCAATGTCAGCTGGGATAGGCTCCAGCCCCCCCGCGACCCTCTGAGGATAAGCGGTACAGATAATGGGTGGATTTTATTCATGGCACCAGTGTGGTAATGAAGTGTAGATGGGTATTGTATGGATCATTGTGATGATAAATAAAACCGCACACTATTATGCACGGAAAACACGATTACCATACAGTAGGATCTTCAACATGTCCAGAAAAGTGAATTCAACTTTGAAAGTGTCATCATCTGCTCTTGGAGGTACATTTGAGTTGCACAGCAGGAAGCTGTGCACAGTATAGTCACTGCATCACCAGATGTCTGAGCTCTAATATACTTCAAGGTTCAAAGGTCCCTTCATGCTACGCAGAAAAAACTAAACTAAACAAAAAACAGACAACTATTATTTATGTTAGAGTGCGAAGGATGAGGTAGAGGTGGAGGAGTCTCACAGCCTGAGGAAAGAAGCTGCTCTGTAGTCTGGTGGTACGGCAGCAGATACTTCTGTATCACTTGCCAGATGGCAGCAGGGTGAACAGGCTGTGACTGGGGTGGGTATTGTCTTTTAGTATCCTTTGGGCTCTGCGCAGACACCTCACCTCACCGACATCACTGATGCTTGGTCGATGGGTACCAATGATGTTCTGGGCAGTTTTAATCACCCACTGCAGTGCCGTCCGGTCCTGGGCCGTGCACATCCCATGCCAGTTTGTAATGTTTCCAATCAGGATGCTTTCTATTGCTCCTATACAATACAAATACAATTGTTTCTGAGCTTTCTTTACCAGGGTGGAGATGTGTGATGACCATGACAGGTTCTCTGTGATGCTGATTCCCAGGAACCTAAAACTGTTCACCTGCTCCACCTCAGCACCACTCTGCAAGACTATTGATTTCCTACCAATATGAATTGTCACTGTTTGTAATCCAGCCGATGATGGTAGTGTCATCCGCAGACTTCACAACAGAGTACTCTCCATGTCGAGGATTGCAGGAATGGGTGTACAGCGTGAACAGGAGGGGGCTGAGCACACAGCCCTGGGGGGGCTCCTGTGTTACTAGAGTGGAGGAGGTGTGACCACCATTCCGAACTGTCTGGGGTCTGTTTGTGAGGAAGTCCAATATCCAGTTCCAGAGTATAGTACTCAAGCCCAGAGTGCTGAGTTTGCCAATCAGTTTCATGGGGGAGATTGTGTTGAATGCTGAACTGAAATCAACAAACAGCGTTCGGATGTAGGTGTTGTTATTTTCAAGATGTGTGAGGGCTGAGTGGAGGGCAGTGGAGATGGCATCATCTGTGGATCTGCTGGTTCTGAATGCAAACTGGTGAGGGTCCAGGCTAGCAGGGATGTTGTTTTTGATGTTCTGGAGAATCAGTTTCTCAAAGCACTTCTTCAGAATGGAGGTGAGTGCCACAGAGCGGTAGTCATTTAGACTAGACACTGCAGAGTACACATCCAGTTATCAGGCCCAGCAGATTTACTCATTTTGACTCTCAGCAGGGTTCTTCTCACATCCACTGTGGATACTGACAGTGGCCGGTCTTCTGGAGTAGACTTGGCAGCTGACTCTTTGTTGAGGAGATCAAAGTGAGCATAAAAGGTGTTAAGCTCATCTGGTGAGTGGTCTAACACGTGATGGGGGCTTTTCCTGTGATGGTCTGGATCGCTCACCACATATCTTTGGTGCTGTTGGTGTTGAGGTTTCTCTCCAGTCTCTGCTTTGCCTTCTTGATGCCAGCTTTCAGTCTCTCTCTGGCAGTGCTGTAAGCTTCCTTGTCACCTGACCAAAAGGTAGCTTTTTTGGCTCTGGATAGGGCCCTCACCTCTCCATTTATTCTGGCTTTCTGGTTGGGGAATTGTCTTTGTGATCGCCACATCATCAACACATTTACTGATGTATGATGTCACTGAGGATGTATATTGCTCAAGGTTAATGTGGTTCCCCTGGTGGTGTCTCTGAATGTGTGCCAGTCTGTGCAGTCAAAACAATCCTGTAGAGGTGCTGTAGATTCATCTGTCCTAAGATCAGCTTGATCTTAATATTGCATACACATAGACATGCAGCTTACTTTGTGTTTGCTTTGTGGATTAAAAAGTATATACTAGGGGCCAGATCGGGGTTGAATCATCCCTGGCTGATTGAATATCTAAAATAAAAACCCTGCGAAAGAAACTAATTGTGGAAGCTTGTATTCACAATTTCAGTTTTTGGATACACATTACTACAGTCTCCTTCAGCAGCTTTTCTCAGGAGAGCTGTGGATTCATCTCCCAGCTAGGCGAGATAGGAGGCAGTTGATACGATCTATGGAGGGCCATGTGAAGACAAGAAGCCTCCTTCCTTTTAACGCGTGAATGAAGATATACCTGCTGTGATTAAAGCTGATAAAACTGACTTTTCTCACCAGATGTGCTGTCAGCAAAGGAGACAAGCTGACAATTATCAGCTTATCTGCAGTGTAATCACTGAGCTCTACATTGTCCTTTTGGCTTTTTCCATATTTCTTACTTTTGATTTGTGCCCACACATTATGCAAAGCAGACTTCCAGTGCTGTTTCTTATGATTCATGCTAATTTTGTCAATGATAAAATGTTTGTCACTTGCAGCACTACACTACACGAACCACAGAGGTCAAGGCCACCTACCGAGTCCCTCAGGTCAACATTCTTCACTTCATCAGAGTGCTGATTTTTTTTTTTCACTTGGAAATTCATGCAAGTTTAAGTGCAAACAAGCCCTTGAACTGTGCAAGTAATAACCCCTTCATCACAAATCATAAGTGCAAATAGCTTCAGATGTAAAATTAATCCATGAAGGTTGGCACTCCTGTGCCCTGGAGCCCTTTCATAATAGGAACATTTTATTATCTGATCTGAAATTTGAAAACTCTCTCTGCTTTGCTTTCTCAGTGGCAGACAAATGGTGCACAATGTGGAAACAATAATGGCTTCCACTCTGAATGGATAAACTCAGCGCAAAGCCTTTATGCCACTTTTGAAATTATCCAGAATAATGTGGGGAACTGCTGTTGTAAAGTGTTAGCGAGTTGGGGGCAATTTTGATGTGAATGGCTGTGACTGCAAATACATATTATGTAAATAGTGAAATTTACATATGATTTACATATGCATGAATGTGACAGGCAGAGAGGGGCTCTGTTTTTGATCAGCTTTCTACTCATTTTTTATGGTTAGTAAATAGCATGACTTTCTGATATGGTCACTCTTGGTGTTCTGTTCTTCCGTGCACAATTCACCTTAGTGAATCAAAATGAAATGTATAATTGTATTGGTCAAGTACCTTCAAGCATGTAATTACAATGAACCAACATAAACATAACTAGTATATACAAATAGGAAATAATATATATACACACTGTGGGCTACAAATAGACTCGGAAGTGTAAAGAATAACAACATGAATATGGTATAATTAGAAATGACCATTCTTGATCTTGGAAACAGTAGCTTGACAAAAAAAAATCTCAAATCAAACTCCACTTAATAGCTTTTTTTCAGTTTTCAGCTACATCTAATGGTCTTCCTCAGCGGATGGAGTTTGTAGCGTTGTCATTTTATTAGGCTGCAAAATCCTCCACATCCTGCATATTCTGGAGATGTGGAACCAGGATCCTAATTTGCAATGACTTTCAATTTTGCTGGAATATCAGATGTGAAAATAGTCTGCTAAGATAGTGATCACTGACTATATCAACTTTTAGCTTTTTTTCCACAGACTGTGATTGACATACCAAGAAGAGACTCAAGGCCAGATCAACTGCAGCTTTTTTTCAGATGCAGGTGTGACACCTTCTGCCCCAAACACAGCTGGCTGGAGTCACAGTTTATGTGTCATTTTAGAGTCTCTGCCAGGCGTACCTCTCTCCTCACTGTATGTGTATTTAAGGGAGGATCACGCAAGTAATAGGAGAATAATATGGTTGATTATATATTCTGCTGGATTGACTGAGGTCATGCAATTTGCGACTGTCTCCACCTCTGAAATGAAGGAGTTAATTCAATTCAATTCAATTCAATTCAGTATTATTTATATAGCGCCATATAGCGTCTGATTACTGTAGGCCTAATGCAAACGAATAGTGGACGGATGTTGTGGTTTGTGTTCATCACACCTGAATTTGAACTTTGAACTGTAAAATCAGTACAGGCTGCAACTAATCTTTCCTTTGTTTTATTAAGACATTTAAGTGGGAGCCAGAGCCTTCAGTTATCAAGCTCCTCTTCTTTGGAATCAACTTCCCGTTTGTGTACGGGAGGCAGACACCCTCCTCACATTTAAGAGTAGACTTAAGACTTTCCTCTTTGATAAAGCTTATAGTAGGGCTGACTCAGGTGAGCCCTGAGCCACCCTTAGTTTTGCTGCTAAGAGGCCTAGACAGGCCCTTAGCTATGCTGCTATAGGCCTAGACTGTCGGGAGACTTCCTACGATGCACTGAGCTCCTCTCTCCTCCTCTCCCTCTCCATCTGTATGTACTCTTATCACATTAAGGCCTGTTACTAACTCAACTGCTTCCCTTCTCTCCTATTTCTATCTATCCTTCTGCTGCTCTCCCTCTTCTTTCTCGCTTTCCTTCTATTGCTTTCTCCGAGTATTTTCTGCCTCCGGAGCTGCGGAGTCTCGACCTGTGGTTGCAGAGCTGCAGGGTATGGACCGGTAGTTGCGGTGCTACGGCGTCTGGATCGGTGGTTGCGGAGCTACGGCGTCTGGATCTGGGGTTGCGGAGCTACGGCGTCTGGATCTGGTATAGTATAGTATAGTAGAGTATAGTATTGTGTAGTGTAGTNTGCGGAGCTGTGATCTGTGGTTGCGGAGCCTGGATCTGTGATGCGGGCCATCTGCTGCCCCCGTGCTGCTGCTCGGCAGTTGCTGCTGTTGTTGCTGTCTATGGACTTATTATTAGTATTACTACTATCACATTGCTATTACTTTTATTTGTATTAACATTAATACTATTTCCACTACTGCTTTACATCTGTATCTAGAACTGAACAGTGCTGTGCTACTGCATGTTCACTTTCCTCATTCTCTCTCTCTCTCTCTCTCTCTCTCTCTCTCTCTCTCTTTCTCTCTCTCCCTCGCTGTCTCCCTTCCCTCTCTGTCAACCCAACCGGTCGAGACAGATGACCGCCCACCCAGAGCCTGGTTCTGCTCGAGGTTTCTTCCTGTTAAAAGGGAGTTTTTCCTTGCCACTGTTGCTTGTGCTTGCTCTTGGTGGGAATTGTTGGGTCTCTGTACACATAAGGAGTTGGTCTAGACCTGCTCTTTATGACAAAGTGCCCTGAGATAACTTTGTTATGATATGGCGCTATATAAATAAAACTGAATTGAATTGAATTGAAGTGTGCCTTTGGCTGCATTTACCTCAGTGTTAACATCCATATCAACACCACCTCCACATGCTGCTCTCTCTCTCTCTCTCTCGCTCTCTCTCCCTTCCTCCACCAGGTGTTGTGTGTACCTTGTGTATTTTTTCTACATCTTTGATTTGTCTTATACTTCATCTTCTTTTTGTTTCCCATTAATGTGTTTATTACCTTCTAATGTATTAATAATTAGATATATGATCAAGATTATAATGGCAACATTTTAGGAGTAATATTTTGTGTATTAGTAACAGTTTTTCTCAGGTGGAGTTGGCCAAAATAAATATTTTGTATTCAAGATCACTACATTATAATTTCTTCTCTGAGCTTGGTGATAGAAATCCCACCACTGAACTGCACTTTGAGCTCTCGATCCTTCACTGGCAGTGTGCATCTTGGAGGTCAGTGTAATGAGCTGCTGCTTTAGTAAATCAGGCGCTTAATACACACAGATTGCAGCCACAAACTCAATGAAAACCGCAGCGCAACACCATTTTCTTAATCTGGCCCTCAGTGATTGCTGTGTAGAACAGGATCATCAGCTCCTGTGCAGATTGAACATCCTCCGCTGGCATAGGAAGCTGCTGGACCTTTTTGATAACAGAGTCAATGTTGATCTCCTGTTTCAGGTCCTGAGAGACTCTAGATCCCAGAATCTGAATCTTTTGGTGTTTTCATTTTATATGACAAATAAATGGTCTAATCCCTGCTCTGTTTTCTGTCAGGTGATGAATGTGAATCTATCTGAGGGAGACAAGGTGGTGTTTGAAGATGTGGGCCACGGGGAGAACATCATGCTGGCCAATGAGTCCATCCTGATAAGGGGGTTGGTAGTACGAAGCCACAGCAATCAGATCTCTATCTGCTTCCACAGCCTGAGGTCTCAGGTTGGATCAGTCCTGTTCAGATACCAAGGTAAGTGTGAATTACACAACAAATTCTACCTGCAAGCTGTTGAAATAGACACAAATTTTAAGAAAACAACCAACATGAAATTTAAATCATTTAGTGCTTTTTTTGCTACTTTGACAATTTTGTGACTTTCAGAAATAATAACTCTTGTTGATGCATAGCTCAGGTGCAAAGCATGGTCATAGATTTGGACACAGCATACAATGGTTATGGAAAATGCTTTTTTTTCCTAACTGGTGTCAGGGTGTCTATTATAATCATATATGGAAACATCTCAAACATAGTTCTGCAGATAAAAATGAGCTTTAGGTTAATTCTGGTGCAATACATCAAAGTTTATGTTTAATATTGTATGTGATCTCTTACAAATAAATATAAATAAAGTAAAATATTTTTTGATAACCATATCAATAATACTAGTGCTTCACATTGTGTTACCAGCGCTTGGTGGAGGAACTAACCTGACCATAGCTTAAACTGACTACAAACACACTGATAAATAGATGATAGATGAATGATGATTTTAAACACAACTTCCATTTCTTCTTTAGTAAGTGGTCATTTTATAAGAGCTAAAGCACAATTTGGTGTTCTGATATAGAACACAACAGACTTGCCTCCACCTTGTCCATTATTCCCTCATATTGAGACAACCCATTGTGCATTATGTGACACATATTAAAGTCACAGTGAAGCGGAAGTTGGAGTTTTTAGCTTTTGTAATGTGACAGTTTTCTAAGTAAAACTAAACATGTGGGTGGGGTCTAGTAATGAGAGGGATTTAAATCAAATCCTTCAGAACTGATTGGGTCCTGTGGAGTGGATCTGAGCTGTAGAGGACTGTTGGCCTCCCTCCTTCCACACTTCCCTCACCCATCATCATTTTTGTGGGTTTATTTCATGGGTTTATTCTGCAGACACATCTACAATGATGTTCTGTTTGACGAGTGAGTTTCACACAACAACTTGTAGAATGTCGCCTCTTTTCTGTGCAGTTGATTAAACAGCTGTAGTCATCACACAGCAGCAAAAGTGTTTCATCTTTTTCTTCCTGTTCCACCAGTTGAATGTTTGAACTTCACTGTACAGAATTATGTCTGTGCAGAGTTTGACACTAGAAGGATGTTTCCTCATTCATCTGGTGAAAGTGGAAAGTTTCTACATGCTCATTGACAATCTGATTTTAAGGGGCGGGCCTACAAGCATGATTTGTGACATCACAAATAGTTTGGAAGTCAATCCTGGTCCAGTATTCATCTTGCAAAAGTGTGATGCGGAAACTTAAAGCTGCCACAATGTACTTTAGAGTGAAGTAGATTCTGGATTTTGAATGAAGGAGTAGAGATTTTAACAAGATAATTGAACTTTTTTTGTGAAAAGACCACATCAGATACAAATTATTATTCAATGTAGAGCAATTTCTATACATGTTAAAACATGTCTTGAGGGGATCTTTAATCATTTAAATCTCCTGACATGGCAACAGGATTGGTCAGGATCTAAAAGTATACTATGTTTTTTTTCTAAACATCAAACTGGAAAGCTTTTACTCACAGATTCCGACAGTGACAGTAAAATAATTCGGAGTAACACAGATGCCCTCAGGATGAATCCTGAGCTTCATCAAATCTATCCAGTCTCCGCTTCCTCTGGAGAGTCAAAAAATCAAAAGAGATTATTACAGAGAATTTTCCATTTTTTAAATATTTGTAGTTCCTTAAGTGCATGGAAGCATATCCATAATAACTTACATAACAAAATGAACCATCCTATAGGCCTCTGCCGCGAAACAAATAAAACATGTTAGTGAAAATATTTTAAAAGAAGTTCACACATTTGAGGGTTTTTGTTGTTGTTGTTTATTTTTTATCTCCAGAGCAGAGTCCTACATGGGTCCAGTTTGCAAAACTGCACCCGCTAGGGCATTCACAACTGCTGCATTTTACTAGTCGAGTAGTAGGAAATATATAATATTTTTTCACCCAATAACCAGTAGAAGGTTAACTAAGGTAGGTGGGACCAAACTGGGGGTGGGTGAAATAGCAGAGTCCTTGATTGGCCTTGATTTGCACTTCTCCTCGCTAACATTAGCACTAGCCATAAGCAGTGTAGCTTTAAATGGTTATGCACTGGTACAGTTGTGTTACTTTAGGCTAGCCTTACATATATTGCAGCTGGCGGTTTTATCTGCTCTGGTAAAGTATTTCCACATTGTTGATTGTAGTCGAGCATTGGGACATACAGCCATGTTCAGAGCTGCTGCTGGGGAGTGAAGACAACAGCTTGGTGTGAAGGATAATGTTGTTTGCGCAAAATGCCAAGAGATAATGAATAAATTCTAAAAATACATAAAATGCACTGATAGGGCAGATTGTGGAGGCAGAAACACCCTCCATGTTTTTCTGTGGATTATGTTCACTTGTGTTTCCTTCTGCTCAACTCGTTGGTAGAGGATCACACTTACACCTCTCTAAAATCCTGCATACTTGACGCACAGCTGGCACATACCTTCAGTAATTATTTAAATCTTCCAACACAGGGGATTTAAGGTAACTAGCCGTTCTGAGCTTTTCTACTCACTAACCAGCAAATCTTCAGCAAAAAACTTTTTGGATTTGTTTGTTTAAATATATGGGGGGGGATCTGGCAGGCAGAACCCCAGCGGATCAAGTTTTTGGTCCAAGCTGTGTACGATGTCTTACCTAGCCCAGCAAATCTCCACATCTGGGGCAAGAGTGACTTTCCAACCTGTCATCTCTGCTCTGGAAAAGGTTCACTGGAGCACATCCTCAGCAGCTGCCCAACAGCCTTGGGGGAGGGCCGCTACCGCTGGCGGCATGATCAGGTGCTGAAGGTGGTCGCGGAGGCCATCTCCAAAGCCGTAGCCAACAACAAGCACGTCCGCGGCCAGAGGAACATCGCCTTTGTTAGAGCTGGAGAGCAGCCAAAGCCGAAGCCCAGATCAGCAACTGGTCTGCTTACATTGACGTCGGACTGGGAGCTGCGAGTTGACTTGGGGAGGCAGCTCAAGTTCCTGGACCACATTATAACAACTTCACTGAGGCCAGATTTAGTGCTAACATCATCCTCTTCAAAGCAGGTGCTCCTTATAGAGCTGACAGTGCCCAGGGAGACCGCATCGAAGAGGCAAATGAGCGAAAGCGGTTCAAGTACCAGGAGCTGGTGGATCAGTGCCGGAGGAGCAGCTGGAAGGCTCGCTGTGAGCCCATAGAAGTGGCGTGTAGAGGCTTTGCGGGCCACTCACTGTGCAAGGTCTACACTCTACTTGGCATCACTGGGGTTGCAAAGAGGAAAGCCATCAAGGCTGCTTTGGAGGCTGCAGAGAGGGCTTCAAGATGGCTTTGGATCAAGAGGAGCGATCCGTAGGCCAATGCTGCTGGGAAGCAAGTCAGGGTCTGATCAACCCTGGCTGGGTTGCCTGAGGGAGGGTGTATGATGTTGCAAGACCCGAAACACCCAATGACCTCAGGAAACATCACTGATGATGTGTCCCAAGTGCATCCTAGGATGTATCTAAAAACCAAACGTGCCGTTTCATTTTTATTTTCCAAATAGACAGGACTGTGGAGTTGTATTATGTTAATGTATCAATCAGACAATTAATTGTTTGCACAACTATATCCAGCTGTGCCGATATTCTAGCAGCTGCAGCACCAATATACCTCAGCTGCCTGTTTATTCTACCATTGACAATGTATTTGGGGCGATGTATAGCTATTAATATTTGGGGTGTTGTGTATTTTTATTTTTAGTAACTTCAGGTGCTTCACCAGGTGAGTTTCATCTGTTGCTGCTTTTAAAGGGCACGAGAGGAGCTTGTGTGATTGGTCGTTGCTGAAACTTGCCCTGACTCCACCCGTTCATTCTGTATTCCTCCTACTAATAATGTGTTCAGCCTCTTCTCCACGTTGTGCCCAGCTGCAACTGGTTATGTTGTGTGCTGGTCATCATGCACATGGCGATTTTGCTTGCGTTGTGTCCTGTTCCTGTTTCAGGAAAATAGAGCCCAAAGTGTTATATTCCTATATCACCTTTATGTTTGTTGTTATGTTTTTTATATATTTCTATGTCAATGCATGTAGCAAACCAACACGTCCGCATAGGTCCTCATACCTAAACGACAGAATAGGTTGTTTGCCAATGACTCCCAAAACCACATAGTAGGCTATATGAGCGTTGGGAAAACAGCATATGACCGGCGTACCAGACTATTGTCGTCATGGTAACAATAATAAACACGTGGTTAACGTTGTGAAACAGTCGCAGTTTGGTTAGGTTTAGGCACCAAAACTACTTGTTTAGGTTGTAAGTTAAGTTACGTAACGTGACTTACTAAAGTAACTTAAGTTACAATCTGACGTAAAATCAGAAAGTGACATTGACTTTTGGTTTCACACGGGACACGAACAGAAGTCTCCTGGGTGAAAGTCCTGTGTTTGGCTTCCTCCCACAGCAGACATTCACCTGACTTCTTCCTTTGCTCCCGTCATAATTACTACGACCACTAGAGGGAGTTGCCTAACAATAAATATAAATATGGGTCGTAATAAGCTGCTGCACAGACGACCTATACGGCTGTACTTCTTGGGAGGGCAGTCTGTAGCAAACATATGCATATGCTTCTACAATAATATTGCAGAGATGTTGTTATTGCAGAGATATTTTGGAAAATGTTGTCATTTAGGAGATGAAGGACTGGATCAACCAGAACCCAGGGGCCCTGTTTGTTGTACGTGAGTTAGCTTGATTTAATTGTTGGTGATTTCAGTTCTTCAAAGCTGGTTTAAAATGTATCTGTCGTACTGACCTGTCATGTCAGTCCTATCTTAAGTGGGACTGTGAGCCTAAGTGAGCTGTGGGCCAATGTTGTCCGGTCCTCATATAACCACAGCTCACTTATTATATGTTATATATGGACTGGACAACACTGGCCCTGACTTTGTCCCAGTTTCTTTGATACATATCAATTAATCACAACCAAGGCCCTGTTCTTCAAATGTGGCTTAACTAGTCCAAGCTAACATGTTGTTTTCAGGCTAAAATAACCCTGTTTGTTCTCATCCAGCTAATTTCGTTCTGTGAAAGCAGTTTGAGGACTGATTTGTGAATCCTGGATGAAGTTATCCTGAATAACAGTGCGCTCTTATTTTGAAATAAAGGCAAAATGAGTAGAGAGTTGAAGCCATGATCATCATGTATATGATTGTGAGTGCTGATCATGTGATTGCAGGTACATGTGGTAGGTGTGTTGGGAACCCTCTCAGCATGCACTAGGGCAATAGATTCATGGACACAGTCTAATTTTATGTGTTCCTGCATTGTTACAGGTATCATTTGTTCTACATTGTGCTCCACAATGTTTCTGGCATGTTTCCACAACTGATCACTGTTAAAGATCAGATATCGCCAGCGAATGTGGTCAGACTACGAGTGATTGGTGGGGATTCCCAATGGATGTGCAAGAGACTTTGTGATAAGAAATATTAAGCCTGCAATGAAAATGAGACCTCACTAAAATCTCTTAAAAAACAGCTTTAATTGAATGGACAAACAATGTTCGGCAAAGCAAGTTCTGCAGTTAATCATTTACTTAAAGTTTTAGTGTTCAAATGACAAATTCCCATTTTAATGTCAAATTAAATACCATATGATCTGACTTCATTGGTCTTTTAACAATCAGAATCTTTTAGTTGATTTTATGTTTGTTTTTTTCTCACAGTATCTCTAACTACATTTGGTTTGGTTCTTTTTTGTTTCCAAACTTTTTTATGTTTTATTTTATCTTGTTTTATTATGAGTAAGTATAGGCAACTCTTCAGTATAAAAACTGAATTGTGATAATTAGAGATTGTAGCGATTTTTCAATAACCTGCATGTTCTCTTCTAAATTTAATAATAAATAAATATAATAAATCTAAGAAAGCATCCATTTGTATTTGAAAATGACTTTATGTACGGGTTCACCCTGAAACCTCTTGGTCATGATCCAGCTAACTATCAATAAGCTGCATCTTTGCAGGTTTGGGCTTAAGGAATTGTTGCTCTGACAAGAGGTCCAGATTCATTTTAAACCAGCTTCGAAGAACCATAAAATCCAGGCTCGTGTCAAATCATCAACATTCTAATCTGGATAGCTCGGTTATCCACACACGACGAATGGGGCCCAGAATGTATAAAACTATGTCTAATACAAGCCCACTTCGGTGTATTCTTTGGACTGGATTTCTTTACTGTTGTGGAGATAGACCTGTCTCGTTTTCCTGGCAGGCTGTAGGTGACGTGTAGCTGAGTGTGTGTTATCACTTGTTAACATAATGTGTTGTTGCTGTCAGCCAGAAAATGACTTGTGCTATCCATCAGCCACATGATTAACTAATACATTATCATGGTAACTGCTTTACTTATCAATTACTGTACAGGGGCTGTCAGAGAGACAGGAATTTTGGAAAGACTTTATCCTGCATATCCTGCAGCCAACTAATGACAGAGGAGTGAACTGAGAGTCATTTTCTGTAGCTGTCTTTGTTTGAGTGAAAATCCATGAAGGGTTTAGTAAAAGTATGATAGGCGAGGACACCCCAGGAGACGGGGTCGGCTCTGGTCCTGCTGGTCAGAATGCATCCAATGAAAACTGTGTAGAGATTCTACTCCTTGATATCTCTTCATTTATCCTTGTTTCCATTGATTGCACTCCAAAGCGCAGATGGCATGTGCAGACTTCTCCCCTGCTAAATAGTGGCATCAACATCATTACCTGCTGCTTAAAAACAGTCTGTGCTGTGTTTGCTAGTTTCCCACCACCGCTGGCGAAATGGGAGAAGAACCATATAAAGCTTTGATAGTTGTCTGTGTGTGTGTGTGTGTGTGTGTGTGTGTGTGTGTGTGTGTGTGTGTGCCAACAAGGATGTGAGCCAGTCGTGGACTCCCAGAGCTGTATGCCTGAACTCCACTTTCTCGTAAAGGTTCAATATACTTTACTGTCCAGGTACTAAAAAGCATGTCAGACAGTGCCATGTACTGTATATGACAACATTAACTCAATCTTTTTAAGCCCAGTTCAGACCAAAGATTGGCAACGAGACGAGTTGAAACTTGTAACTACTTGCAATGTGCCTGTCCCTACCTGCCAGTTTACACCAATGCGGCTACACGAGACAGTATATCGTTTCCATAGCAACAACTCTTTGTACTTCTGTTCTATCGGCCAGCTTTTCAGGCATTTATTGTAGCTGGATAGTGATAGTGAGTTAGTTGCTACAGTTGCATTTCTAGTATTTATGAAACAGTGAAAACAAAAAAACCAGAGGGTCCAGATGACCAGCCGACTTTGCTACGAGCTGATTGGCTGTTGAAACAAACAAGTGACATGCTTTACGTTCTAAAACCAGCCACTGGCCACTTGACAAGCTGAGTCGCAGCGACGCCATCAGCTGGCTTGAGTCGAGCTGACACGGGCCAGTTCACACCACTGAAACTTTTCCTGAGGGGTTCTAAAATGGTTTTGTCTCATTGTGAATCTTTGGTCTGAACTGGGCTTTATGTATATGACCGAATGTCAGAGAAAAGAACACAACATAACAAGCTTTATGAAAAGATATCAAGTCAAGTCATTCATCCAAAAAGTTTCCAGTTTCTCTTTTTTAATTTTATATCATCAACATCTTTGGGTTTTGGACAGTTGGTCGGCAAATGAAGATGTCGATTCAGGCTCTGGGAACTTACAATGGGACTAAAGGATCAATCAATTAATTGACTAGACATGTCCCAAGCCGATCCTAAGGAAGGACATTTTAATATTGTTAATTAAATGGTTGTTCAGAACAGAAATGTTATTGGATTTGGTATGATTAAAATGTTAAGAATTTAGGGTTTTTAAAAAAAACAAACTCCAATACTCATATCATTTGCAATCCTCAGCGCCACACTTCGGCCTATGGTACCGATTGCGGATGATACACGTCCTGGATGCTTTCACATACATCAATAGCACTGACACAAAATAAAAATGTGTCTTTTTTGTTATGGCTGGTTTTACAATGTTGACTGGTTCTGATTGGCCTGTCAGGGTGAAAATTAGCTATCACTGTCACACTGTCACTTTCCAGTGCTGCAACAGATTTTTAGACAGGCGCTAAAAAATAAGCTCCAAGAGACTAAAGGCTGAAACATGCTTCTGCACATAGGCAAACGTGAATGTCAGTTCATCCGAAGATGTTAGCTGTTTCTTTTATATTTGTTGTTGTATGATGCAAAACCTGTATTTTTAACCAGAAACAGAAGTTTCGCTCTAAAAACTCGCGAGAGGTGAGTTGTTGCAAAAAGAGGACAGTGTTTCTGGTTAAACAAAAAGGATCTTACTCTTTAATATACGTTTGTCTATGTAGGGATCCTTTCCATAATGTTGTCAGACACTTCGAATAACAATCTGAGCCTGTCAGTGGCAAAAATAAGCACTTTTAGTGGACGGACTTTGAGGTGATCTACTGGACCAATTCCAAAGCTTTTTGTACCTATTAGTGATTTAGACCCCAAAATATGTAAAACTAGAGCCCAGGACAGGTTTAATACCAGAATTAGCCTTTAAGGCTTAAAGAAAAGCCTTAAAAGCTGCAATAACTGTCAGTGTGGTTGTTTGCTCAGCCTCCCTTAATGCTGTAAGTGCATTTGCACTGGCTCATTGGTTAGATAGACAGAACTATACAAGTTCCCACACCTTGAGCTAAAACTTTCCACTGATATACACCACAGAAATACTCCACTTTGTGCTTCAAAATTTAAATCCCTGCAGGAGCTAGCCTTACCTCTCTGGCCTTTTTGTCTGAAATACTGAAAAAAGAGGCTGTTGATCAACACATTCAATGTTTTTGGATTGCAATGGCTTGAGCAGTGAAGGAGCGCATGTGCTGGCTGAGATAGGATTCATCACATTGAGTTGTTGGTGCCACTTATTGTTCCCAGGCAGAGAAAGGAGGGTGCAGGCCAGGCAGCAGTGGAGGACAATGACAGACAGGCGTCATGGTTATGTGAATGTATTCATGGTTGAATGCTCAGAACATGCTCATGCTCACAGCAGTTTGCAATAAGTCACTTCTGACATGCATACAACATCCTTCTGGAAATTCTAACCACATCCCAAGCCAATAATCTTACCCATCAGGAAGCTACTATACAGCCTATATGAAGGCAGGCTGCATAATAAATCTCATTGTGGGAATGACATCTCAATCCATGTCATTCCCATGCCAAAGACACATTTACCAGCCAAAATGGTTGTGGTGGGTATATATATTGCTACAAAACATGTAGGATCCAAAAATGTATCTGTTAGATTAAGATGTTATTGTCTTAAAAATTTACAGGTAATGAGGTGGTTGACTTTTAGTGATACTTTCGTATGATCATGTGGCACTGGGTGGGTGATTTTCAGATTCTGTAATCAATAATGGGGGCTAAGTGATCAGCAGGTTACATTAAAATGAGACTATGTAACTTTCAAAATAAGAGTAACAAGAATAATATCATTAACAAATTAATAGTTGAATCCCCAAGCAATGAAACACACCCTTGCTCTATTCAGTACACGCAAAGGTTTTGCTGCTACAGCTGGTCTGGAATGACCAGTAGCTAGCTTATGGTGGTGTGGTGGTGGGGCGTGGTTGAGGTAGCTCGGCTGCAAAGGAGAGGGAAGGGGGGAGTGGCATAAATAATTACATCTTGTGCTTATAGTAGCGTCACCTGCAGAGGAGCAAGAGCTGTGCCAGAGACCAGAGGGACCAGACACACGGACGACACCACAGGGCAGGAAGACGCTGACGCGGGTTCTTGGAAGAGACCTCGGCCCTGTTGCACTTGCCTGACTGTAAAATAAAGTGTGCGTTGCCTGATCCCTAGCCGCTAGTCTGTGTCTGTGTCCTTACAGTGACGAGCCCGTAGCACCAGCTGTGCTACAGGTGGCTAATGTTAGCAAAGTGACAATATGGAGTCATTTTCCAGAATGTCCATGACCTTTGACTACTGTTACGTTACATTTTAGCATATCAAAGATAAAAATTTCAAAGTCAAACAAGAAGTAAACACACCATACCTCACCAGGAGACATGTTTATTGTTTCCTGCTTGTGGTCCTATTCCACTCACTCTCAGTGAGGTCACTAAATGATGATGTCCTTAAAGTAACTGACTCGAGAATTAATGGAAACTGACAGGCGAATTCACAAACAATGGATTGCGGCCTCTGATAGCGCCATGAATTGCGCATCAATTGCAACCTCTATCTGCCCCGTCTCAAGGTCTGATTCACAAAAGATATTGTACTAATGATGTGTGCAAACACGGCCATAAAGTTTTGCAGCAGAGTGCATTTTGCCGTTGTTTTGCATCTGATTGCTATTATCCATGTGGCAAAGTCGGCTATAAATGGTCAAGAACACAGGCAGGACAATGGCAGAGAGAAGGAGAAAACTGACATTTTCAGACTGCAAGCTACAATCAAAAAGTGATATTCTCCTTCCAAATATCTGCTCACGAGCACGCCTGGCATGACGATGTGTTCACCTGGCTACAATCACTGCTGCCATGAACACTGGAAAGTCTGGGTGTGACACCCCTTATAAATGCGCTTCAGTTACCACCAACTCTCTGAAGATGCTGATCATTTTCACCGTAACTGCGTGTGGCTGTTAGCGCCGTTTCTGAATTTGACTTTTTTTGCAGTGAAGCTCATTTGCATAGAAAGGGACCAACTTTGTAATTTAAATATGTGCAAATAGCACTGGAGCACCGACACACTATTTGCTTGGCAGCGCAGTTTGGGGTGCATTTCACCCTTTGTGGGTGCTTTGAGAATGACATGGTTTCTATGTGTCTTATTTGTGCAGATTTAGCGGCCACAAAAGCCACGCAATCCTTTTGTGATATGCCCATATGTACTGTTATTATGTAATTAAGACACATGGCCACTGTGTTCAGCAAAAGTTTAATAGTTTCAATTTAACATTGTAACTCTTAAAATTGCCACGGAGACACATGTAAGAAAAAGTGAAATTAACTCTTGATAACTTAACGTCTTGTAGAAAAAAATGGACTTGTGTAGGGGAATCACGTTATTATTATATTATCAAAACCTTGGGGCACCACCTTCAGTCAAAGGAAAATAAAATTAATTAAATTGATCAGTCTTATTACCTGAATGGTGAATTCTCAATACATTGATCCTTGATCTCTACTTTGAAGAAACGTCCACAGCCAAAACTTAGTGATAAATGTGAACATTTATTTATAGCTAAATGTTTCTTAACAAGTCAATAGTGTGAATATACGATACAAAGCATAGTGATATGATATGAAATGAAATAAAAGAAAAGAAAAGAAAAGATTATTTGAATAGCAATTTCAAGAATGAATTATTTTGGCGATAGTAATGGGAATATGTGGCTTAGATAAAAGAACGAATGAACGCTAGTTTGTTAATTCCTTTCTCTAAGATCTAAATCTAATATTCT
>LKNJ01007500.1:0-12636 GCA_002120245.1 Maccullochella peelii | reverse complement strand
CAGCATGTGACTTTTTGGCATTAAATAGGGAAGAATTAATTTAGCAGATTTTTGAATGGAGTTTGGTCTGACATTGTTTTGTGCTATTCCAGGCAAATTGAACCTGGTAAATGTCCCATGTTTTGGGATTTCACATTTCCTGTTATTCACAGACTTATTAAAGATGTTTAATGAAGACTTAAAGTTCACAGCTAGATGAAACTGTTTTAGAAGGCTACAGCGAAAAGTTGCAGCGCTAAACTTCTGTCTCAGCTGGAATCAAGCCGGCTGGTGGCGTTGCTGTGACTCAGCTTGTCTGGTGGCTGGATGTTTATTATAATTANTTATGTTTATGATGATTGTATAGTTTGTGTTAATATGCTTTGGCAACATTGTCGTGTATGCACTCATGCCAGTAAAGCCACTTGAATTGAATAGTGTTATAGTGCATGTCTGGATGCTAGATGCTAAGTTGCTTTCTTGGGAAGTCCGACAGCAGAATATCCCTCTTGTAAATCTGTAACCATGGCAATAACACAGAGTTCATGGTGTATCCTCGGGAGAAATGAATGAAATGGTGAAATGAAACACCGTCTTGTCTAGTCACATTGGTGTAAACTGGCAGGTATTAGAATGTTGCAGACTGTATTCATTTCATTCTCCTCTCATCGTGAATCTTTGGTGTAAACTCACCTTAAACAAACGCCCCCAAAAACACCCCACCACCCCCCTTTAAAAAATATTGCTTCCAGCGCCCCCCCGACATTCACCACTATTCTAAACACTCCTATTTTTGCCAGAATATGACTAAACGCACAGCTTCTGTTTAATGTTAGTGTGGGGATCTTACATTTGTCGAGTGACAAATGGCAAAGGTTGCTGTCCTCTGCAAGGGAGCAAGGTACAAGCTTTTCGGACACATTTCAAGTGAGTGCTTGATACTAAAATGCAGGTTTTCTGTAGAGTATTCCTTTAAGGTTCTTTGCCATCAAACTACAGGATTATGAGTGAACCTTGACCTTATGAACCCTTGTATATCAAAACTCCTAAACTGCAAAGTACAATGTGCGTTGAATGACTTTACAGGAATGTGTAAAAATCTTTGAAAAATTGATCTCACTCTTTCTTGCTGTGTTTGGTTCAGAGGGACATGTGGATTCTGGGACATCAGGGATCACTGTGGTAACCTGCAATGGCTCTATGGGACAGTAAGCAGGACTGTTAACATAGATTCATCTTTGGTGTTGCTTAAAACATCCAAAAAATGATGTCATGACTTACCAGGAACAAAGCTGTCCTGGGCCTCCTAGAAGACAAACACAAACCAGTAAACACAATGTAATGGAAGCGTGTGTGTGCCTGTCTGTGAGTGTGTGTACCTTGATGATGTCCTCTGGACTTTTCTCCACAGCCTTCAGTCTGTTGAGGATGAAGCTCTCACTGGTAGAAATCATAGACTCCTCTCTCTCCAGAGACTCCACCTGCATTTCTATCCTAATGGGTCAGAGAGACGGTGCAGGTTAGCAACAGGTCAAATACGTCATACTGGTATGTTTGTATGTGTGTGTGTGTGTGTGTGTGTTTGTACCTTTGGATGTTGAGCTGCAGTGCCCTGGTCTGCTGCTGGTCAGACCGAAGGCTCTGTTGCTGTGGGGAGTCTGTTGCATTGTGGGAAGCTGAGTCCTGTAGCAGCCACTGCTCTCTCAGAGCTTTTTTCTGATGATTTCAGAGGACAGAACATAGGCTTCAATAACAGGATTAAGGCAGCTGTCAACAGGTGTAATTTCCTCTGATCATTGTTCATCTCATTCTGATTTCACTAAATGGGTGAAGCTTATCAGTGTAGTCAAATAGTTAATGGTGACCACAGAGCCTGTAGAGGTCACAGGAAGAATAACAATGTGAACATTTGTGGACAAACAGATGGGCCAAGTGATTATTCATGCTAATAAGAGAGAATACCCATCCATCCAAACAGTTTACATATACCTCATCTGATGTTATCGCTGACCATTTATACATTTATTGAGACCATGTTTAAAGAGATACTGCACACTTAAACATGTTTTTTGAGTTGTAAACTAAATTATATGACAGTACTGTGATGAAACATATCAATGCTGCTGTTAATACTGACATTTCTTACCAAATGTATAAAAATCAGCATTTCATGGGTTGAAAATGGCTCAGCACGCTATCTACTGTTTCAAGTCAGCCCTGAACCTGTGAGGCCAATGCTGACAGTTGACCGGTTGGGACTAGTGTCAGTCAGTCTCCTCCGTGTCCCCTGACCCACACACTACGTCGTCATGAGGCCATGCCCCCTACAGTCGTTGTTCCCTCACTCGTTGCATTTTTTTAATTTGCAGGGAGAGAGGGTTCTAGCTGAATCTGAGGGTGGAGACTTTAAGTGTAAATGAGCGTAGCTAACCTTTAGATGCTGTAGTTTGAGTTTCTCTTGGTCCAGTTCCAGTTTCTTCTGTCTAATGTCTTCCTGAATGCGATGCTTCTCCTGTTACATCAAAGACAAACACTTAAATGAGTGAATTTACAGAACAGATTCCAATAAATTAAAGGTTACAGGTAAAGTCAACAGAGTGATGCAGATATATGTAATTTAAGTTATGTTTTAATTAATGTTTAGGTTGGTTTACTGTACATACTGCACTACAAAACTCCAACATTAGTGTTTCACTTGAGCAGATATTGAGCAGAGTAGAGTAAAGCACTACCGTGATGGCCTGTAGCCTCTCTTTCAGCAAGTCAGACTCCTCCATCCTGCTTCAGGACAATGAGGGAGAGAGGGACAATGAGAGCGAGGACAAAGTGGACAAGAAAAGAAAGGAATTTATCAAAAACCTTTTTTTCACAGTTTCACACTGAAATAAATATATATTGCATTGAACTACGTTTAACCAATCAAAGTTAAACCCCCAGCCAGACTACTGTAACAACAATCACAGCTTGTACAACACAGAGCAGTTATCTTATTGATTACTGTACTATACTGTATCTCAGTGTTGAACTGAAATTTCTAGTATTTATCATTATTAAATAAAACAAACATCGTAAGGACAACAACAAAAGAATATTCCAATGGATTTAACCATTATTTTAAGAAGCTGTAATGGAAATTTACTGTTAAGTAACAAAGCGTATATGGTCAATAAATAACAGATGTAATACAGTATAAGGCATAAAAACATCAAAATTGATCAAACTGATAAACGCTATAGCTAAGACCAATACACATTTATTTAACACTATCTTTGTATGACTTGCAATTTACAAGTTACCGCAGATAGAAACATCTAACCATCTTCCACTTGTATTTGCACATTTACGGACCTAAAACTAAATCTTCTTTCAATCAAGCGTAACATTATTGATCAGCTTACATCCAATATGTCAACCAGCCGAGGAACCACTCAACTTTGGAGACATGCACACGTCTACAGAGTCAACACAGTTACAGCTAAAAAAGTTATGTCAACATTATGTCAACAACATATCTTAATCACTGAAATATTTAGAAACAGTATGATAATGTATGATATACTGCACTGTATATTGGGCAGCTTACATATGGTGACAGGCATTGCAAACTAGCTTAGGCTATAAACTCTGTAGTATGTGGCATTGGTCCATGCAGGGCCATTTCTTGCTATGTGTGGACTTGAATTGACACACCTAACCCAACCTGCATTATATTTGAAGACAATATATGTTCTTAGCCAGTCTAACTGCTCCAGTGAATGCAGATGATTGCAAACAGTGCAGTGTTTGGTACTAATTCAAGACAGCTATTAATAGAGCAAGGTGGATTTTAAACCACCTTCACACCTTTGTCCAAGGACAAGATTATCATTTTAAGAAAACTGATTGTCACCATAAAACTGCTCAGGAACTTGAGGTCATTGTTACTGTTACTGTTACTGCGAACTGTTCCTCACTGTCAACCTATTAAATCTAGACAACTGTCTGACAGGAGCCCCTGATTTACAAGACTCTCCTTTAACCACAGCTGCTCTGAGTGAGTGTGTGTGAGTGTGTGTGTGTGTGTGTGTGTGTGTGTGTAGCCTCCCCTTTCTGCCATCTCTCCCAGACTGGCTGTCTGCCACATACAGTCTCAATCAGTCTTTTTGATAATTTTGGAAGCAACCCTGTATCATGTTTTAGCCTAAATCTTTCTACTGACACGTTTAAATTATCACATTTCTATGTATACGATATTTATTACTGTCAGTCATTGTGATCACATGGTGTTTATGTTTATTCTTTTAACTAAATGTCTAAAACTGTAACAGCTGCTGTATCAGGGTCCTCCCTAGATGGAACAGATCTGTGACATCCTATTGGGAAATACAGCACTCCAGCTTCTTATACACTTTGGGGTCAAATGTTTTTTTTATATCCAGTGGGTCAGTGGGCTGCCTGTCTGCTGGAGGAGTGTTGATGTCCTGCTGGTTCAGCTGTCCACAGTGTGTACCATGTAATTGCCTTGTTGTGGTTTTAAAGGTTTGTTCAGCTGGCTATAGTTTAAATATAACTTACAGCAAACACTAAAAAACATTTAAAAATACATATTTAATGACAGTTCTAAGGGTTGAATGTGCTTTCTTTAATTCTTTACATCACACTGTGATTCTGAGGCGTATTACTAAGGCTTTGTATTAAACTTTCATACTTCTTGTGTACACTAGTGTGCGACTGTGTGTTTAATATAGATATAGGTCAGGAGAATTTGTGGTGGGGGTTCAAACGTGTTCACATGTATAAGGGGGTGGAGGGTATTCTTAGAAAGAAACATTCACATTTACTGCTTCTATTTCCAGGTCACCGTTCGGCTGTCTGAGTTAAAAACCCAGGTGGCTGTCTGGTGTAAGACATGTATACTTGTCTACTGCAATTTATTTGATCAACTTTTACATCAAAGTTTAGTTCAAGGCATTTCCCCAATATATATATACTGTATATACCCCATAGCTAAACAAACAGTATCCTAACATGTTATTGACCCACTGCCTCAGGTCAGCAAGGAGAGAAAGGTCTCGGATTAACTTTGATCCAAGTCATCTTAACCAGTCCATCCACACTGAAGGAGAGGGACTACATATTATTCTGCCCTAACTCCTTCAAACAAGGCATTTAGCCTGTCAGCCTGAGGCAGGGGCTTAATCTGACCCACCTCCAGTCACACAGACTGTCAGTCAGACAGCTCTCTCTTTATCTAGTTGGTTGTCACATCATCTCCGAAATGAAGGGGAAACACATTTGCCAACCAGCCTGTCAGTAATCAATTAGGATGACTTTTTCCTCATTCCTACAAAAGCTGAGTGGAGCTTATATCGGCCTGTCAGTCAGTCAGTAAGGTAACCAGTCAGTAAAGCAGTGGGTACACTGAGCTAATCTGCTCACGAGGCTGTTAATCCGTGTAAGCCATCTGCTTGCCAGCTATAGACAGACAGTCAGAAGGACCATGTGGGCTGATCAGTACGACTACCATGTGCTCAATACCTGACTGTCCGCAAACTCTCCCAACATTTTTTTCCCAAGTGGTTCAAAAAGAGTTGACTTTATTGGCATCAAAGTGGGAGTGCTGGTGGTGGTGATCTTGGATGAGCCAAATCAATGTGAATTAAAGTCAGGAAAAGCAGAAAATTACATTAGTAGTATTTTGTCTAGTGAAAACCACATACCTCTAACATTTCAACTTTAGGCTTGATAACAATATGTTCCTTCAACTGATCTGAAAACATAAAAATCAACAAATTTGGAGATAACGTTTTTCACTCAACAGCAATTGATACAGGCCAATACTATCAGTGTCAAGTCAAACTAATAACAGCTGGAAGCTGTGCTAGGAACAGTTTGTATTTTATTGAGTAATAGTCATTTGTAGTTTGTGAATTAATGTACTGGCTCAGACCCTTGTTCAAAAGCTATAGTACTCTAATCCTAAAGAGTACTACACAAATGCTAAAGTATCTGCAATGAATTGACAGTAATACAGTAATTACTGAGAGTTGTGTTAAGTCAATTTACAAATGTCTCAAAATAAGAATTTAAGTGTATATACAAACAGAGTTTTTAAGTCAGTGTACCTCTTCCACTAGGCTCAAACTCCTGCTGGGAGAGGCAGCAGCAAGGAGAAACTGAAGCTTAAACAGAATTAAGGAATTATCTCCACCTCTCCCCGTGTGTCTTTCTGTGTCGCTCTATAATCAGTCGGTGCACTTCACCACATTGAGCCTGTCAATTTACAACATGTTTCCTATTCTAACCCAGCCATGACTGTCTACATAACTCCAGCTCAACACTTTGTCAACAAAAAGACCCGTTTATGACCAGCCAGCTAGCCTAAGTTATTTGGAACTATGAAACCATGTTGCTGCATGTTGGAAAACTTAAATCAATGACAAAGTCATTTTAATACTTGGAGGCACACCTTATTACATATCCACACAAGTAGAGAACACGTCATGCTTTACACCCATTAATACTAGAAAAGAAAAACATGCAGAACTTGGTGTTAGCTTACCTGGTAACAGCCCACTTCTCTCTCGTGCTGAGCTGAACGGTTGTGCCTCTGGCTCGCGGGACGCTCGAGACTATCCGCTCGAGACCACCCTCGGCTGCAGGTGTAGGTGGGCGGGGCTATGTGCGTGTATGTGTTACAGCTAATTGACAGTTGGCTGTCCTTCTGTCAGCCAATAGAAATAAGATAAGTGTTGCCGCTAGAATGTGTAGAAGTGGAATTCGATAACGCATCAACATATCAGAAAATGTCTGTACAATACTAGGAAAATAACACCACGTCGTGGACACATGTTTTTGGAACAGACATTACAGACATTAGCTGGCGCAAGGCATGGCGTGTTCCTTTTAGATTCTGTATCACAAACAAAATTAGAGAAATACATCTGAAAATATTACATAAAATATATCCAACAAACATGTATATTTCAGGATTTCTAGATGTTGATAACAAATGTTACATTTTGGAAAAACTTTCGGGATTATATATTGTGCAAAACGTATGCAATTTTCATTGTGGGGAAAAATATTGTCACTTATTAATGTAATAACAATTTATGCACTATTAAGTTTTTTTACATTTTATTAGGGACATTTCATATCCATAAAGCTACATTTCTTAATTCAACCCCATCTTTCAAGTTGTTTCTGATTGAAATTGAATGTTATTTTAAGTCTCTTGTGTATGATGTGTAACTAATAAGAAATAGATGTAAGTAGTTAAAATTTACTCAAAAATGTTTATTTGAAGAAGCCTGTCACCACATTAAATCATTCTCTGATGTAACTATTATGTCATTTGTTGTTTTTTATTAAATGAACTGGCATGACTGATTGTTTGCACATTCTTATAACTAAACTTAAAAAAATGTAACACGTGCAGACAAGATGCGTCTCTTATTGTCAGATATTTGTTAGAAAAAAATCCACTAACAAAATGCTATCAATTAACTCCCAACAGTGTGTTCTGTAACTGTCACGGGACATGACTGGGAGTAACAGGAGGTGGACACAAATGCAGACAGCTGAGGAGGCTCAAAACAGTTTTGAAGATTTATTTAAATGCTTACTTCTCAGTACAGGCAGGTAGGCAGGCAAGCAAACAAGCAGGTAGTCCAGGTTCAGGAAAACACAGAGGGACAAGAAATGTCCAATACAGGAACATGAGAACCAACACATAAGGAACTCGAAACACACCCAAACACAGGAGAAGAGAAACTACACCAGACAATGAACTGACAAAGACCAAAGTCCCGAGACTGGTATAAATAAGGACAAGACTAACAGGGTAACCAGGAGCAGGTGAGTAATCGAGAAACAGGTGAAGACAATCAAGGATAAAGACACAAGGGCAGGAACACACAGGAAACAAGAGACAAGACTTCAAAATAAAACAGGAAACCAAAACAAAGATTACAGATCATGACAGTAACTGTGCAAAATGTTTTGAATTCTAGCCCAGAGCATAAGCTCACAAACATAAAAAATACATTTTCATGCTTGATGTGATTGTACAGCAATAAAAATACTTATTGGGTAATTTAACTCAGTGTAAGGGTAAATTTGTTACATCCAGTTAGTCCTTGTATGTTTTTCCGGTTTAATTTTTAAATTCTAACATGTCTTGTCATTTCAGTTGCTTGTGTCGCTCTTTGTCCTTGATTATCCTCACCTGCTCCCCATTACTCACCTGCCCCTGATTCCCTCATCAGCCGCTTCCCTACTTATACCGGTCCCCTTCCTTTGTTTTGTGTTGGTTCATTATGATTGCCAGGTCCTTGGTTCCTTGTGGCCTGCCTGCCTGCCTGCCTGCCTGCCTGCCTGCCTGCCTGCCTGCCTGCCTGCCTGCCTGCCTGCCTGCCTGCCTGCTGTTATTTCCTAATGAACCACTGAACTGCATACAGTCTGCATGAGTGTCTGCACTTGGGTCTTATCCTTGCAATGCACCTTAACAGAATTAAAGGGAAATACTGACAACTCTGAGAATTTAGAGGTTAAAATTGTTTTAACTGAGTTAATTTTTGATATTTTTATTGTAGTAATGAGTTTTGTTGCAGTTCTGTTTTTCTAGTAGTGATACTGGAAAGGAGGTGGAGAGACAAAGTTTGAGTCTGAGTTAAAGCCCTCCAGTATCCCGTATTTGTCTCAGTCCTCTGAACAGCAAAAACAGCTAGCAGTGGTGGAAGAAGTAAAACCAGTACCACAATGTAAAAAAGCCATGCATTTAAAAGTAAAAGTACAGAAGTATTATTAGCAAAATGCACTCAAAGTATCAAAAGTAAAAGTACTTGTTAATACTGAAGCTGGTCGAGATGGAGCTACTTTGAATTTTTGATGATTAATGGGGGAGGAAAGAAGAAAAAACAGAGTTCTGATTCACAAATTTGTTCTCAGGTTTTGGACTTTTCTCTGATCTTTAAGTTTTTTGTATAAAATATTGGAGAGTTTTACCTCTTTGGGCCTCAAACAATCATTAAAAATAAAATGTTAAAGGTTAGAGGGGATATGTCTCTTTTATGGAACTGAAACTTGACAAAGGGCCCCAACTAGACACAAGCCTTAAACATTGGGAATGCATTGTATTTTATAAACTTGTATGTTTAAAAAAAAAAAAAGTAAAATCTTAATTTGAAAAGTAACTAAAGCTATTAGATAAATGTAGTGGAGTAAAAAGTACAATATTTCCCTTTGAATTGTAGTGGAGTAGAAGAAGTATAAAGTAGCATTAAATAGAAATACACAAGAACAACAAAATTTAAGTTACTTTCCACCACTGACAAGTAGTAATAATTCATTTGTTTTATTGAGGATGTAAAGTCAATTGTTGTATCCTAAATATGTTCCTTCCTATCTTCATTTATAGAAACATCTGATAAACTGCATCCTTTGAAATTGAAATTAGTGGTTACGGTGCATGGTGGTGCAGTGGTTAGCACTGTCGTCTCACAGCAAGAGGGCTTTCAGTTCAATCCACCCCAGTCGGCTGGGGCCCTTCTGTGTAATTGATGATTCTAAATTGCCCGTAGGTGTGACTGTGAATGTTTGTTTGTCTGTCTCTATGTGACCAGTCCAGGGTGTACCCCGCCTCTCGCCCAATGTCAGCTGGGATTGGCTCCAGCCCCCCTGCGACCCTCTGAGGATAAGCGGTATAGATAATGGATGGAAGGTTACTGTTATATTCTGCCTCCCACATCTTTCTCTCATCTGCCCTGCAGTAACCCCTTTCCCTCCAGTCTGTCACCTGACCTTCCCCACCCACCTCCTCACCTGTTCCCACTTTCCCTCCTCAGCCCTGCAGTTGCCTGACTTTCCCCGTCCATAACTCTTGATTTGTGTAAGTATCAGGGTTATAGTTATAATAATAATTATAGATTATTGTTATATTATTATTCATTGGGTCCTTTGTTAAGTGTAGTGGCTGAAACCATAATGTGATGAATGTATTTGTAAATTAGACAGCACAGTAAAATGTAAATTACATTTCATTTTTAAGAATTTGCAGGGGGAGTTCTGCTACTGTACAATCCTGAAGAATAACTGTATGGTACAGCAGAGCAGCCCTGAGTGAAAAAGGGATCACATCACTGGATAAACTATTTCAAAAGTTAGGTATGCAAAGTAATGAAACAGCTTGAAACACCATGTATCTGTTTATATATTATAATCACATATAAATAAATTATTCAAATATTCAGTTTGAATTTGAGCAGAAATCAGTCAGTCATGACAGCTCCATGGCAACTTGAGTCAAGGTCCTGCTTTATTGTGACACTAAATAAACAGTATATTTACATCTGCACACATAGCACCACAGCTAATTCAGAAGAGACATGTATGTGTTCATACAGTATATTAAGCTACTTTACAATTGGACAAAACTAGGTAAGTGAATAAAAAACAAACCTCTTTGCTGGCCTGTGAGCTTGAAGTAATACACAGCACTGTACTATCAAACATGACACATATTCATCAGTATCAGATTTGATCTGAACAGGATCACACCAACACATCAAACAATGTTTTAAGGGAACACCTGGAAGTAAAGTGTCTTTGGTAATGAGGGTGGGTTTTTTCATCATAACAAGTCTTTTCACTATTGAACAAACTAAAAAAAGACATGCAAATAAATTACACAATAAAGTTATATGTACTCAAAACAACAAAACTGAAACTTCTGCAACCAAACTACTATATTGAGATGACAGCAAGGACATCCTGTTTTTAAAAATTCTGCAGAACCTGGACGTGTTCAGTTGTTGGAACAAACAATGCCCACGAATATTGCTGAGAAGACCCTGTCTTGACAGCTGGATGTAAACTATGACCACTAACCACAGAAAAACCACCATGAATGTACTCACATTAGTTCACAGTTTTCCTTTTAAAGACCCTCTATGACGTATAATATGAATTCATGGTACATCGTTTTACTACATGTCATACCAGACATGAAGATGCTGTTTGAAACGTCTGTTTGCTGCCTCTGGATAAAGCAATGCTACATGTATCATCATTTACAGTAGAACATCAATATATTATATACCGTGGTATAATTACAGATGGCAGATGGGTTCCGAGATTGCATCTTTTTAACTGCACCTGCCAGAACAGCGCCCTCTTCCTGTTTGTAAAGAAACGCAGCAGATAAAGCAGATATCTGATTTGGCAGCACACAGTGTGAAAGCAGATGCGTAGTGGCCGCTTGTTTGCAGTAATGATTTTAATTACTCAAATTAAGGTGGTAGTGATTGATTAGTTTTCAAATGTTTTCAAATAGTGTGATGTAGAGTAGGCAACTTCCATTTCCCCTTGGTCATGTAGTGGGGGGGTGGTGGGGGGGAATGGCGGGGTCATAGTCATGTGATTTCTGTGAAGAATCCTGGGCTCTATAGGAGCAGAAAAGAAAAACAGAATTTGTACATCACTGCAGAATATTGATATCTTCATTGTTTGAGTTGTCCTGAGAATTGCTGAAAGTTTCATGGTGCCAGTTTCAGTATTTATATACTATTTCATAATTGTCAAGACACAGTGACAAGTGACAGCCCCTTTACTAAAGTGTTTCTGCTTTTGATTCTTTCTATTTATGTCGTGTCAGAAACAGCAAATACATACATAATGGTTTTCATATACAGTATGGTATATTGTGCACATGTGTTAACCTACATGTGTAATATCTATGTGCGCCTTACCTGTGTAACAATGTATTTGTCACTGGTTTCCGTGGTGTGATTCATTTGGGGTGAAGCCTTATCAGTGTTAGCTGTGCCTGCGTCTGAGGGACTTTGAGAAATCACAGGTCTCTTTCTAAAACACTGGACCACGAACACCACCTGGACAGAGAGAAAGAAGAAGAAACATTGGCTACAGTCCTATACAGTCATTTTATCATGATCACAAGGGACATACGTAGACAGACACAGTCACACAACAAAAGAGTAAGCCTAACACAAAGAACTGTATTAGGGGACTATTGAGGTATTTCCATTGTGACTGGAGGGAGACAGACCTTCATCATTATTGTTTAGATTGTTTCTGTGACCCATCTTTTTGTCCCAGCCAAGACTGTTGTGCATGACTTGTTACACAAAAGATGAATTCAAGTTCATTCAAGCAACAACAACTTGTGTGCTTTGTGTATATGTGTCCTGCAGCAAGTTAGTCCATTAGACCAGTTTTCTATTAAGGATGATGTACAGTGGCAGAGTGGTGGTCTGGCTCTCTGAAACGAGGCTCTGAGATTCTCTGGTTAGTTTGAAGAACTACCTTAAAATGTGACATAAGTGAGTCATTTATTTAAAATCAGTACTGTAATCAGAGTACATAAGGGACTGACTCTGAGGAACAGGGCACTCTGTCTGTCTCATAGGCAAATGCAAGGTTTACCGAAATGTTAAAGACTTGGTATTGATTACTTTTGATTTATTTGACAGATTTGTTGATTTTATTGATGGATTAATTGATTTCTAAAATGATTTACCTTTTGTAAATTCAGTTCATTCAGCTGTTTTCTGGACAATAGAGCTGTAATTTTGACTCTCCGCCGACGAGAACACTGTACATTTTCTGAAAACCACTGCATTTCTCTAACCCTCTGTTTGTTTGCCCCACAAGCACAGC
>LKNJ01007499.1:0-12197 GCA_002120245.1 Maccullochella peelii | reverse complement strand
CCCCGGCTCCACACGGAGCTTCGGGCTCATTATGTTCGATGCCATGGCGTTCATATCAACAAGTGGCAAAGAGGCATGAAGACAAACAGTGGGGAATACCTTTTGAGGGGGGACAATGGTGTGTGTGTGATGTACTAGCCTCTCATCCCGCTGCTAGACGGCGCTGCAGCTGCAGAGGCAGAAAAGACAAGTTGCGGTGGGAGGGACCGCGGTCTCTGTGAGGCTCACGCCGTGCAGAATGAGCCCTACGAGGGATAAGGTTTTGCAGGGGAACCGATTCCTTCTGCTGAAGTTGTGGGTTTGGTGGGAGGGGCTTAGCGGAGTGATACGAGGCAGCAGAGAGAGAGGCGGAAGGTTTTTCATAGGTGAACAGATTTTGCCTACCCCAGCTTTAAGGCAAGGTAAATATTTATTCATCATTCATTTGTTACTGGTAGCTTTATTCTTCATGTAATTGTATGCTTGCCTGTAGAGAAATTGCACATTTTTGATCTGCACTGACCAAAGGACTACAGTAGGTTATGGTAGCTTAGCATTTAATTGTAATTAAATAATTGGAAGGGTACCAATTGAACACTGTCTCCATCTTACTCATAATTAGTGGGACACTATATGGTTCTTACCATAAAATGTGCTAAGAAATTAGGACGGGCCAATAAAATAAAGTGTTTCTGAACAACAACAAAAAAGGTATTTTTTAAAGCTGCATCACTGCTTTTTTGGCCACTTAGGGGCAGTAAACACAACATCTGACTATTATTGCCTTATACAGTTTGTTATGGTTAATGTGTTAGCATTAACATGTTTCTGAATGTCCAATATTCACTCTCCTTTTAGCTCTGACTTGGTCTCTCCTGAGAAAGTTTTCTGGGACTTAAGGCTGTTAATGTCTGACTTTCTTCAGCAGCTAGTTGCTAACTTATCAGAGCTTGTTGTTGTTTTTTTGCTGAAAACAGTGGCCTGCTGTTTCTGAAAACGAGGCTGATGAAAGCGGAGTAAGTGGACCGTAAAAACCAAAAGAATGAGCTAAAACAGGCTAAAATGTATGTAGAGCTGAGGGTAACTGCAGAGTCAGGTGATTATTCTCTGGTGTTTCGTCACTACGAGGTACACCTTTCACATTACACATACCTATGTGATCCTTTGTCAACATAAAAATATTGATTAGTGCAGCTTTAATGGCCCATGTACATCAGTAACAGTAAGCATACAGTTTACCATCTATCCATCTTGGACACACCACAGTAAACAAATGCCACCCCTGCTTAAGCAGCTGCATCTAAATCAAAGTTAAAGTATACAGTCGCACTACAGAGTTCCAGGGGAGAATGAAAGCCTTTAATGGTGGCGGTGAATTTGAAATGATCATTATCTCTGCTTATGACTGCCACATGAAAGGCCCAGCGTTGTGGCAGAAACATGTTTGATAATCCCACCACTTATGGCTGTTTTCACATTTGCTGGCAGATATGTCTTCTCTGATAAGCCGTCAGTGTGTACATCATGATTCCATGTGGCAATTAGGCAAGCTTATTAAGGTTTGCGCAAACTGCAGAGATGAGTTTCCTGCAAATTAGTTTTATTGTTACTTCATCTGCTCATGCGCACGGTTTATTGCATTTGTTACCATTGAAGACGAAGGGAGTTCACTGTTCATGTGTTGGCAAACAGACAGCGTATTGTTTGCTTTAATGGTAAAAGCGATCAAAGCAGGATTATCAAAGAAATGTGTGAGTTGCAGGAGGTGACTGATGTTCTGCCTTGTCTTATTCATGTGGAATTGTTGCACGCAGTCTCTGGTCTCAGGACCTCTGTATCTGTCACCTGGCAACGAACTTGTTGCCTGGATACAACATGCTGTTTCTTATTTCCATTGGATCAAACAGGACCAGGGTTGAAAGACTTGTATCTTTGGACGGGGTGGGGGGGGGTGGGGGGGGGGTGCTACATGATGTCAGCATTCAGAAAGGTTGTCAACAAATATTGCTCCAGAAAATAAAATGGCTGTGTTTTCTGTGTGCAGAAAATTTGCATAATTTTGACAGATACCGGATCTCTTTGAGCATCAAGTCTTTGAGATTTGCCCACAATCATTGAGCTGTGTCATGGCTCACCGCCTGGTATGTCACAAATCAGGAAATCTGAGGAAGCTTGAAAGACAGCTTTTCTTCCTCTAATGATCACACAAGCTGAAGTAAAATGCAATCTAATTTTATCGGTGCACCCCTGCTGACCCATCAGCGCTAATCTTGGAGACGCTGACAAAGAGGCAAGGACGCCACCACCACAATTAGACGACGGATCCACGCTCTGGCAGAGAGAGGTTGCAGTTTTCAATGTGTCTTCCTCTCACAGTAACATGTTCTCTGAGCTACTGCAAGTAGCCAGAAGAACAGCAGTAAAGGTGAGTTAGATAACATCATCAGAGGACTATTGAGAACAGGCGGTGACTCATCACTTTCACCGAAACAAAGGTGACCCAGTTGGGAGGAGAAAAGAGACGATGGATCAGAAGTATGGAAGTATGTCAGCTCTGGGGATGATGTCACTAGTCCAAAGACTCTCCCATGTTCCTCTTATTGTTATTGAGGAACATTTTGCAAATATCTTATCCACAACTCAACTTCTTATCAAAGTTTTTCATTAGTTGCAATGTTAGCTCAAGTGCTTGTTGTTGGTGCTTCTCATTATAAATGGTAACAGAGACCAAAGGAAGAAGAATGCAATTTGTCCGATGTCTTTGCAGTGATCTAAATTATAGTTCTGCATGGGCCTAAAACCTGCAAAATTCTGTACCCGCGTCTTTAAGACCTGACCCAAATTAACCCAAGTGGTAATGCAATTAGGAATGGCTTCTAATAGCCGGTTCCATTGTGGATCCAAGTTGATAAAATACCAGGATTCGTTAAGCTCTGCAGCCAACAAATCCCTTATCGAATCTTTAATTCACAATCTCTCTTAGATTGTCTCTTTTGCCTCTTTCTGACACTACAGGCATCTGCAACTGCGGAATACAATATTAGTGGGAGGGTACTCATGACTAAGGGGGGGAACGACAAACCCCTGCTTAAATATATATCTAGCGTCCATCATGTTAAAGTAAGGATTTAACATTAACACCCACTTCATGCCATGATTGATCAGCTGTGTGGAGGTGAGAAAGGACCCAGGGTTTGAACTTCTCTCTCTAGCTCTCTTTTTTTCATTCTTGACACAACTGTGTCTGCCACTTTTCATTTGAACAGCCAAATACAACACTGTGAATGTCTTCCAGGAGAGACTGTCTGAAAATGTTATTCCCGTATTTAAACGATATCACATCTACCCCCTCTCTATGACGGTCAGCTTTATACTCCACTTTCCAATAGGAACAACTATAAATACTTCTGACTTCCAACATGGTCGGACAGCAAGTCGTAAGAACTAGTTCTGTTAAAGCATAACCTCACATAAGTTTAGGAGGTACCCTATTCATAAACTCAAGTGTGAGACAAGTGGAAATTTTCACCTGTTGGTGGTGCTAGATGCAAGGTCAGGGGATCACCAAAGTCATTAGCTTTGATCCTCTGGGGACCTAAAACATCTAGACCAAATTATTGCAATTCATCCGACAGTTGTTATATTTCAGTTTTGACCAAAGTGTTGGCCTGACAAACAAACCTTTGACCTTTGGTCCTTGTAGATGCAAGACAAATGAAATGCTCTTTTTAAAACATTCCTATTTTGCAGCCCAAATGACGTGACAATCTAGTCAAACGAAGCATGAAATTGATCATAGGCTGACAAGAAATCCACACATTCAGTTCAAATTAAGTGTCATCCTTTCAAACCAAGCATGAAATTGATCATAGTGGCCAGAAATAAGAGGAAGCAGGAAATAATAATTCAGGAAATAATTCCTTTCTGACAATAACAGGACTTATTACATGAACTGAAATAATGATAGATCCTTCAAGTAATGTGTATCGTCCATCTCTTTTCTTTTTCAGATATCATCACAAAACTGATTCTGAAATAATTAAGCTGTCAGTATGACAGAATTGTGTGGCATTGCTGTCATAGAAAAAAATAAGTGAAAGTTACTGATGTATTTATATTTACAATAAAAAGTGGACAGGAGACTACGAAACTGACTTGATATCAGCATATCAAGCATGTTATGGGATACCAATCTTAACGCTGCAACAATCTTTTGTTTTTATATTAACAATGGGTCAAATGACTAATGTGAATGGTGTCGGACCCACAGAGATTTATCACCAGAGTCAGCAGTTCCCCTCAGCTCTACAGAGCCTGAGTCTTTCAGCTCATTGTTTTTGTTTCCAACTGTAGCAGGCGCCTGTTTTCAACAAAAAAGCCCTAATAAACCCAGTGTACACTACCTGCCCAACACTGAACAGCAGACAGACACAGTTAGCGATTAGGTAGTGAACACAGTGGAGCATTTAGCAGCTAAAGAGTCAGATATTTGCCTCAGGAGTTGGTGGAAACCAAAAACAGAGCTAAAATTGAGTGAATATTGGACTTTTTGGACATTCATCCGATTGCCAGAAAACATGATTCCAAATGAATTTTAATGTTGCTCTGTGAATAAGTAGACAACTGTTTGCTAACACGTTTGCAATATCAACTTTACAAGATGATAATATGTCATTGTTGTGTTTGCAGCTCGTTATGCTGCCCCCTGGTGGCTTTCACTGTTGGCTACCTGACTGGTGAATTAAAGATAGTTCTACAGTTGGAAGTTGCTGCCAAAATCTAAGTATAAACATGACAAATGTGAGTTTGGTGTGGCCCTAGCCATTAGCCTTGTATGTATTATGTATATGAAGTAATGATTGTGATCAAGATCCCTCATATTTTGATAGAGCTTTGCAGCATCTCTTCTGGGATTGGTCAGCCTCACTGTGGATTTCTCCCAATCGATTGGACTGTCATCTCCAGACCACCTCCAATCAGGTCTCGTCCTCCTCCTCTCGTCCATCCCAAGTCACCAGCCTAGTCCGCCAATCAAGAGTCCGCTTGCAACAGTCACAGAAGTGATAAGAGTCGTCCAGCTCAGACAACCGGGGAAGCTGGGATTTAACCTGAGCAGTCCACCACTGTGCTTTGTTTATGTTAACTAGTTTGCTGTATAGTGGAATTGGCGCCATTTGCAGCCCTTTTCATTTGTTCGCTCGCCCCAGTTGACTCGTTTGTAATCTTTTGTATCTGGACAGTTATGATAATGACTGACAGCTTGTGAAAAACAGCTTGTGTAGCTGGTTGCTTAGGTACAGCTGAAGCCAATCTTCATTTATTCTTTATTTAGTCTCTTTTTTTGGTCCTTGCTTACCTTAGCTGGAAGCTTAAGACAAAGTAGCCTACAGCAAACAAAATGACTTAAAGATGAGAAGAACCTAATGGGTTTGATGTACATTGCATCATTCTGTAGTTGGCCATGGAGTATGGGGAAGGGTTTTGGTTGAGGTTGGTTAAGCAGGGAAGAGTGAGTCTTTGTGTAATGTCAGCATAAAGCAGGAACCAGTAAAAGAAATTTAAATTATGATTATAAATTATAAGCCTCTTTGTCCGAATGTAGCTCCAATGCCACTGGTTTGCTTTCATACAGCCCTTGATGAACTATAACTGGCATCTTTTGAAGCTTTCCCTTTTCAGTAATGTTCCTCATGTCATCCTTATCAAAGCTTCAAGCCCATATGACGTAACTCCAAACAAAAGCTCGCCCTTATTATTTAGACACACAGTGGGTTAACACTTCTGCTGTGACGTGGGATTTTGATTTGAATTTCATTTAAAAAAAAAGAAATCTCTTAAAATGGGTGGGTGGTGGTGGTTTTTGGTAAGTGTAGCTCAGTGGGTAGAGCAAGGCTAGAGGTTTGATTTGAAGGTTAGAATAAGTGCTACCTACTCGCGACTACCTACCTATTGCAGGGTCTCATCTGGATATAATTATTATAATTGTCATTTCCCATATAGGGAAAATGGAGGTTTAGATGTAAATCTAAACTGTTTTCATAGACCTTTACATTTATGAAGATACTTTCTTAAGCCTGGAGGCTTTGTTAGTTCCTGGAACCAAGAAAAATTTGGTTGAGTGAGCTGCGATGGTTGTCAATGAAGGCAAACACAACTGAAAACTTCCAAATTACACATCAGGCGGCCTTTTAGACCCTAACATAATGCAGATAAAATATATTGACTTCTTCTTCTTGTTATTGTTGTTATTATTATTTAACTCTTTTAGAGGAATAAACCTCAAACTTTTCAAGACATCAAACCCCATTTGATACAATTTATGGTCTGCATAGCTATTCAATGTATTTACATTCAGTAAGTATCTATTTATATATTATTTTCCATTGTTAGTGGTGAGGTCCGCCATTCATTAATGATTAATAAATTATGAATAATTGTTTATTTTGAGGTGGCGGTTTGGTGGTGAGCGTGGTTGTGCTCACATTTGATGGGAGCGTTCAGATGACTTAGCATTCGTCTTGCAGCTTCTCCTCAGCAGACGTCTCTCTGTTTCGTGAGGCCTCTGAGCTTGTTGGTCCAGCTCGACTCAGCTCTGACCTCAGCCACCTCCTCAGCAGGCTGGCACCTGTCTGAGTTCAGCATCTCTTGCAGGTAGACGGGCCAAACATGGCCACCATCATCACCGTCAGTCTGCCCAGCAGCCAGGTGAGGAGTCAGGTCACTCTGCTCAGGAGTATGGGGGGGCAGTGAGGAGCCACGACTTTAAGCATCACTCCCAAAGGTTGGCCAGACAGTATGTTTCTAAGAGTAAGAGTAATGCTTCTTCGGTTCAATGAATGGCAAAATTAAACAGTACTCTTTCAAACTATGATCACCTTCTTAATGGTCTTTCAGACGTTTTGATAGACATGTCTTTGATGTGACACTGGATTCCAGCGTTTCTTGATCTGTCATGATCCGTAGTCTTTGTCTGTTTCCTGTTTTATTTTGAAGTATTGTCTTTCCTGTTTCCTGTTTGTTCTGCCCTCGTGTCTGTTGATTAGCCTCACCTGCTCCCATTTTCACACCTGCCCCTTATTCCGTCGTCAGCCCCTTCTCCTTTCCTTTGTTCCTGGCTGGTTCATCGTATTGGTTACTGTGCAGTGTGTGATCTGTTGTCTAGTCGTGATATACTAAGTTGGATTTTTCCTCATGTTTCTGCCTCCCAGACCTGCCTGTTTGCCTGCCCTCCCCATACCTGCGTGTAAGTTGAATAAATCTTTCAAACTCCTTGAGCCTCCGTGTCTGTCTGTGCTTGGGTCCTTCTCCTGCCGCCACGTAACATAATCAGCAGTCCAGTTACTTCTCCGGCAGTTAAGTGCTGCATATGGTGCCCTCAACTGGGGTTGTGCTTATCTTGTTTAAGAGAAGAGTCCACTTGAATGACCCACTGACGTGTGTGTGATGTGTGTTGTTAGAGCCCATGGAAGTTACCTTTTTATTATTTTTCCATTGATTACTTCTGTTTTCTATCCTTTTTTTGGTTCTTTGACACTGAAATGCAGGAAACAAAACCATTAACCATTTACTTTAACATATAAATGAATGTTCGTTACATTCAAGCCGGTGCCAGACGAGTTCACACAAAGCTGATTAACCCTATCACCACCAGGTAAATCTCTCTGTATTTCGCAGTGTACCACAGGTTTTAAATCTGACGTGTGTGGAGAGATTCCCATGCTGGTGCACCAGTAGTAAATCCATGTATAGAGAGTCGCATCAACAGAAGTTGATTCACGTAGACTTCAGATAGTTCTCTCTACATGGCTCTGGTTTGCCAGGGCTGAGGGGAGCAACCGTAGAAACAGTAGCTACAGCAACTAGGAGTATGGAGGAAAAGCGTCCAAGAAAAGTTTCTGATACTGCAGATGAAAAGGAAACGCAGCGTTCAGAGAAAGGATTACAGTCAAAAAAAGAAAGCGATCCACGGCGAGAACAAACTCGAATAACCATTGGTGTAGCTTGTCCTCGTTGGAGAGGCTGAAAGAAGAGCAGGGACTGAGGGCAGACAAGATGTGGCGTTACTGCTCTTAGACAGGTTGGTCTAAGTTGTAAGAAAATTGCAGCGTGGGAACCCTCTTGTGGCATCAGGCATTCATTCTGTGGCATGGCTTTAAATGCATCAGTTAAATTATAAGAAATAAACACTACAAAGCAACTTAAATATAAATAATAGAAAAAAAGCCCTGTTACTGAATGTAGGCTTTATGCAACAAAGTCCACCAATTGGAATCGAACCAGCGACTGTAACCATTTGGCTACCAAGGTGCTCTTGGTGAGGACGGTCCTTCTAATATTTTGTCCAATTACATAGGCTAAACATGGGTATGAATGCAGTTATCTAAAGACCTCCCACCATGATCAGCATTACAATACATCACTTCTCTGTGAAAGACGAGCCACACGGATGCAACAGTGCAGGACAGACATGTCAGTGAATGAGAAAGCCTCGTCAGGTACAGAGTGACAGATTGCCCTGAGAACACCATTAACTGCCCAATTCAGAGCCGAATGAGGGATCATTTGCATACAAATAGTGTGCCTATATGAATCAATGATGGATGAGCACACCAATATAGACTCCATCACTGTTTCCACTTGTCTTTTTCACAGTACACCTCTTTTTTGAGCAGTTTATACTCCGACAGTGGAGGGTATAAACTGAATAGTGTGTGACACAGCTAATCATTTCAAAGGTCAGCAATGTCAAGGCGGTTTGCAATTGGTCAACCGTGCAAAATTCACCTTCCCAAGTTAACCAAAGCTTAAATCTCAGAAAGCTCAGCATGGATTTACTTTATCTCTGCCATCCCATTACAATGAATTGAAGTGATGGTGTGATGTGTGACTGCTCTCCACCTTCACTCATAGAGGATCATAACATGTGTTTTTGCACTTATTAGTCATTTTCCTAAGCCAACAACAGTACAGCAATCTTCTTAATGCAGTGAGCAACTCAGTTCCTATTATGCTGTCCATGTTTGCCTGCTTGCTTGTCTTGTTGGTTTGATTTTCCACGCCCTTTCAGAAACAATTTCTCAAATCTCAGGCAGCAGAGCTTCCCACAGGCACTTGAATGCACCAACCTGAAAAACCTTTCCTAAACTGCATTAGCACAGCTGATCACTGTGATAGATGACTTGATCAAGGCAAGTTGATTTTCACATAAGAATGGAAACAAATGGCTTCCTGGAATGTAGCAAATCAATCTGAAAACTTTTGAAAAATGACCAGCAGTAAGTACATCTGATTTATAATAACCTGGATAAAAAAATACTAGTATGATAATGTAGAAACGGTTCATCTAGAAAGTGTGTGTCCAATTTTGTCTCTATTTTTTAATCTGATATTTGATAAAAGTACCGTACTCACAGTGTCCAGATGTTGCGTTTAAGTGTGTTGAAATCATATCAACATATTGTTCTGAGGTCTTCCCCATCCAGTCTACTGGCATCTCTCTTCACAGGTCGCTCTCTGCTAAATGTTTTGGCTTGGACCAAGCGGCGGTGTCCTCGAACTGGATGGCAATCTCATTAATCTGCCGAGTGACTTTGCCACCCCTGTCATTCCTCTCTGGCCCTCAGATAATGGGCTTCCATTATGTTGACCAGTGTGTAATAGCCCACACTCACAGAACAGTAGGATTGCTTTGGTGCCATCATGACCCTGTAATGCTCCGAGCACTGCACGTCTCCCTTATCAGTGAGAATATAGGTTGCTAGTAATGCATACTGTGGGAAGACACAGAAAAGAAAAGTTCCAATGTGTCTAGAGTTGACTGTGATCTATAAAATGGTGGTTTTGGTTGGTGTTACCCCTGTCTTTACAATATTTTTGGTTGTTTCTAATGTGTCAAAATTTAAGGACCAGTCCAACATTTGAGGAAGCACCATTTTCTATTAAACCCACAGCCAATGAAAAGATCGATATTCATTTTCTCTCTGTGTGTTCTGGAGCCTAGCCTGGTTCCAGACATCTGAATCGCTGTCCACATCTCAGGTTAAGTAGGTCTGGTGTTGTGCTCATTAATGGCTGTTTCCCTAGTTGGAAAAATAACTGAGCCAATCAGAGCTTTGTAGGAATGGAGCCAAAAAAATGGCCCCGGAAAATTGGCACAGAAATTGCAACAAGGTTGGATGAGACCAACGCAGTAGAGTTTGTTGCAAGTCGACTTACGGAAATCTTAAACAACTCTCCACTGCCATGACAAAGTTAGCTACTCCTTAAAACCACTACAGCAACTTCCATGTCAACAGAAAGTTATGTTGGTGGGACGGACAAGTCACCCATTACTAGTTGGTTAAGACAAAACAGAACAAACCCCCCTCCCGAACAGAAAACTGCAAACATAAACACAATGTCAGACTGAAATGATAAAGTGAAAGGGAAATTGCATTTTAGTCTGAATGTCAGGCTACATTTAGCCTAAAGACATAGCAGAGATTGCCTAGCTTAGCACAAAAAGTTGAAGCAGGGAGAAAAGGTTAGCCTAGCTGCGTCGTCAATAAAAGAATAAGCCTAAGCCTACAACGCCATACGTCATAACCCAACTCAACAAGCTGTCTTATTTACATGGCATTTCCGCCAAAAAAAACAATGATCATATTTAGCTAATAGTGATACAGATCAGAATCAAAATCACAATGCACACTTATGATTCCGGGATTTTCATTTATTAAAGCAGCATTAATTTAGCTTTTTTTTGGCCTCTTAAGGAAGTGGAACAAAGTGTAAATGCAACATTGGCAAATTATCACTGTATAAAGTTGTTATTTAACCCAACCGGTCGAGGCAGATGACTGCCCACCCAGAGCCTGGTTCTGCTCGAGGTTTCTGCCTGTTAAAAAGGGAGTTTTTCCTTGCTGCTGTCGCCTAGTGCTGCTCATGGTGGGAATTGTTGGGTCTCTGGAAACATAAAGAGTCAGTCTAGACCTGCTCTGTATGAAAAAGTGCCCTGAGATAACTTTGTTATGATTTGGCGCTATATAAATAAAACTGTCCAGTATTAAAAGTCCAGTATTAACTTTTCTTTTAGGTTTGTTTTGGTCTCCACCAACTCGTGAGAAGAACATCTGGCTCTTTAGTGGCTAAATACTCATAATATATACATAACTTTGTCTGCTGTGCAGGTAGCATACAGCTGGTTTATCTGAACTGTTCTGATGAAAACAGCTGCCTGCTCAGGCTAGAAATGAAGTTGAGCAACTCCTTTTACATCACACAGTGATTTCATCAATATATAAAAATATGAATAATTTTGATTAGTGCACCTTTAAGTTATATTAGATTTCCACTGTGATATGGCAACACTGGGATCCAAAATTCTACTAAACACTGAAACCCAACACATTGGCAAGTTCTCTGGGTCTGAGTCGATCCAGACAGATTTAGCGAAGAGAGGCTGAGAGGAGAAAAGATAATGGAAGGAAAACCTTGTCCAGCATGTCCGAAGGCTGTGATTGGTCAGTAGTTTGCTGGGACACGGAGGGATATCAGAGACACATGTTGACTCCATTTTAGATCGAACATGTACATGGCTGTAATCATTTCACTTTGAGTTCACTTTGACCTTGGAAACAATAGTTTGAATGGAGTTCAATAGCCTTCATCAGCAAATTAAGTTTGCCTTCACTGATGAAGCTAGTAAGTGGTCCTTGAGTTCATTTTTTACATTTTTTTATTCTAATTATGACTTTGATTTTATTGAATAACTATGATTGCAGTTCTGGGAAACCCATGTAATTTTTTCTTGTAATTATTAATAGTTTTTCCTTGCCACTGTCGCCTAGTGCTGCTCTTGGTGGGAATTGTTGGGTCTCTGAAAACATAAAGAACTTAAAGCCACCTCTATTTGCTGATGAAGACCATGATCTGGTTGAATGTTTCAAAAAAGCTAGTAAGATTATTTTGTTGTATATACTGGTCCCAAGGACACAAACGAAATGTCATCATGCTCGAGTTTTTAAATGTCATGTTTGAGAGTTTTAGCTCATTCAGTGTAATTTGTGAGGACAGCTACAGCAGATTACTACAATGAAGTACAATGTAGGAATTAAGACCTTTTAAACTTTGATTATAGTATACAGTGATATTGTGAACATATATATATGTATATATATATATATATATATACACACACATATACATATATACACATATACATACATACACATATATAC
>LKNJ01007498.1:0-12926 GCA_002120245.1 Maccullochella peelii | reverse complement strand
CACATATATACGTATACACACATACGTATATACACGTATACACACACGTATATATATGTATACGCACGCACGCACATATACTACGTATATACACGTATATATACATACATATACACATTATATATATACATACACATACACATTATATATATATATACACACATATATACATATATATGTATACACATATATACACATATATACACATATATACATACACACATTATATATATATACACACACACACACACACAATATATATATACACACACACACATATATGTATATATGCAATTGTTTGGCTTGTCAGTATCAATACATTTTCTAAAGACTGCTGGATTGCTTTTTGATGTTGATGAATGCAATATGCAGCTGGTGTACACAAACCATCTTCACCAATCGTCATTTAGAGGAATATAGTCACAAAAAAGAATATAGCAGGTCACGAAATCTTTCTTTCCACACCCACCATCTCCTCTCTGATGGAATAGTCTGCCGTCTCAAGGTAGCTGAGCATCTCGGCTACGATCTGCTTGGCATTACTGCGATCACACATGGCATACAGCAGATCAGCTGCCCTCTGTCGAACACTCACATCCCTCTCAGTCTGCAGAGACACAGAGAGACAAATGGTGACAAGATGGAAGAAAGAAGATGTGACAGAG
Source organism: Maccullochella peelii (assembly GCA_002120245.1). Lineage (NCBI taxonomy): Eukaryota > Metazoa > Chordata > Actinopteri > Centrarchiformes > Percichthyidae > Maccullochella > Maccullochella peelii. The sequence continues at coordinate 12,261 of LKNJ01007498.1, read as the reverse complement.
GTAGAGACAGACCTACAGACAAGTGGTTAACTATGTGTGGATTGTCCTGTGCTACTGACCATTTTATCACAGTTAACCTGTACCCCTTTTAAAGCTAAGGTGTGTTGTTGTGACGTGGAAATGTACATGGGGTGGTTTATGGAGGTTGGTAGGATTGTGTCGACTGGCACAAGTCTGTCACACGTCATCATTTAACGATTTAATGGAAACATTGCTCAGGCCTGAAGTCTGCTGCGTGCCCATCTTTAGTTCAAAGTGTGAGGTACCACACCTTGAGGGCGTTGATGACGGTCTCGATGTGTGTCTTGACAGCTTCATGGGAAAACTCAGAGCTGGCCAGAGTACACATGCTTTCCAGAGCCAGGTAGCGCAGGTTAGTCTCTCTGTGCTGCAGGAACTGGCCCAGTTGGTTACAGGCTCGCACCAGCAGGTTTGGCTCACTGTGGAACAGAAACCACAATTTACTTCACTGGTAGCCTGGTGAAAACTTGAAGTGTCATCAGATTGTGAAAAAGCCTATCAGCAGGCCACAGTTAGGACTAAGCAACACTAGATGAAATTTTATTTCATATTAATTCATTAACCACAAAAACAAAAAATAATTTAAATACAGTAAAGGAAAGATCTAGAGAATGAATTAATAAGGGACATGATGTCCACCATGTTTGTCATGCTGAATTAACACTATCCTGAAATAATCTGGAATAATCTAAATGGCAGTTAAACCCACTATAACCAACCAAAAAGATAGTCATTTTAATTTCCATCAACATCAATTACAGCGTCATTACAACTGTCATTTATTTATTTAATTAAATGTTTATTTCTTCTGAGATTAGACCCACATGTAACCCACCATAATATTTAAGGTCTTCTTTGAAAATCTTAATACCTTCAGTCATTTCAAGTTCCAGAAGATACCTTGAAGATGTTACACTGCTGAGTTGCTGGATTAAATACTATCACCATCACGTTTCACTGTGTCAGCTATGTCACTTTGTGTATGTTTTGTTGTACTGCAGAGTCATGTTGTTGCTCAGAATGCTCACCTGTCATAGTGGATGATAAGTGAGATAGCCTCAAACAAGATAGCATTCTTAGCATTGGAATGCTGCACCTTCTTGGACTTGGGTGGCTCCTGGGCCTTATTGAGGATGGTCTCCAGACACTCAACCAGACGGCCCTTGACAGCGCCATCTTCTGGTGGAGGGTAGCACTGCAGCAGGCGCAGCAGCTTGCAAGAGAGCCACGGTGCCGGGACAAAGTAGTAGGTGTAATCCTGTAGGTCAGTGGAGGCCGACGACACAATCTGGAGAACCAACAGGAATTTTCTTAGGACTGATTATGGTAAGTCAAAACTGAACAAGACACTACTTAACAGTCTCAGCAAAGTGCAGCTTACTATATACAGGAGTCCAGAAATGAGCATTATCTATCTGCTCATTTCACTTTTAGAACCATCTGAGTGGAGTCAGGTTTCAAATGTTTCGCAGACTTGCGAAGACTGGCTGTATCTGGCTTAAAAATGAATCGTTTCAAATGGTGTTTTTTTGCCTTGCATTGAAGTGCAAAGACATCACTCTCTTAGTAATGATCTTACAGTGGTCTATTCATACACCTGGGTAGCCCAGCTTTGATACTTGCCAGCACTGTTTTCTATGGACTTCTGATACACTCTGACCAAAAGCAAGGTCAAACATTATATCTCTTTAGAAAACATTTTAAAATGATAGGAATGCATGCTGCCAGTGTAAGGTGAGACAATGTAAACACCTCAGAAAATCTGTTTTGTGAGACTATGAGAACAAATCACTTAGAAACCCAGAGCAGGCAATGCAGAATTTGGTTAAGAGAATATAAACAAAAAGGAAACTAGAATTAGTGCCCCACAGTAGTATCCCTCCACCAACCAGTCAAGTTGCAGTTTCCATCCATGTCTGGCCAGACTCAGATAATATATGTAGTGAATACTTGGAAAGAATATAATACAAGGTTTAAAGTTTATTTTTTTGGATAAATGAAGTTATCACTATATTGCCGATACATATGTATGATTTCAGTGAATAGAGAGTGTTGAACTGATTAATGAAGGATTATGATAGTTGTATTGACTAAACAGGTACTTGATTTCTATGTAAAGATGGATTCTTACAGAGTATAGCTACACAAAATGTGGTGCTTTCGTTTTCTCCTGGCATTTTCAGATCTGAAGCCTCTCTGTGAGCTGGAGGTCAAACTCACAGGATCACGATTAGCTAGGCGCGCTCCAATACGTTGTTTGCAGTCACGTGACTCAGATGACACTCGAAATTCAGAATGAGGCAGGAAGTGAAAGGCAGAATGGATGAGATGGAGGACAGCCCGTACTGTGCTAGTTATATTAGTTCATTGTGCCGTCCCAGTCAACATGTGTGTGAAATCTGGAATGGCCCAATTCATTCTGAAATTATACCTAAAAACCCATTTTGGAGGTCACAGTGACCTTTGACCTCTGAGTCAAACGTGTCACCTAGTCAGTATCCAGCCAACTGTGAAATACGGTCACAATCTCCCCTTCGGTTCCTGAGTTATGGTGTTGAATAATGGCCAAAAAAAGGGTTGTTCCAGGACATTATGATGTCACAGTGAAGTTGACTTTTGAGTAAAAAATGTCATCACTTCATCGTTGCATCTCATTAAATATCTGTGTGAAGTTTTGTCATGATAACACATCAACTCTTGCGAAAAACATGTTTGTCACGGTCATTTTGAGGTGAAGTGTCACCAATTCATTGTCTGTGAAATATGGTCATCAAAAATGCGTTTTGTGAGGTCACAGTGACCTTTGACAACCAAATTCTAATCAGTTCATCCTTTATGATTTGGCGCTATATATAAAATATATATGATCAAATAAAACTGAATTTAATGAATTGTTAATGACTGACAGACACTCACCCTGCTGAGTCGGGAGACGGCCAGGGAAACGCAGGTCTTGAACTCATCTGGATTCTTCTGGCTCAGACAGGTGATGAGAGAGATTGCTGCTGTCACCACACCCTGAACCCCACACATGTACAAGAAGAGAATTAATCATCTCATAGATAACAGCTCAGTTGATACCTGTGGTGCCACTGGCGATGATTCAAAATCATGTTGGATGGGAAACCAAATTCTGATTTTAACCGTGACATCAAAAGTTTACATTTCTAACAGATTGCACATATGTTAAGCTAGCCATTACAATAGAAACCATGTAATCTCTTGTAAAAACTATAAGATGCACACAATAACAGGCACAACAAGGCTACATTCCTGGTGTCTGGGGGTCTGGCTTGTGTTCTCACCATGTGTTGGTCGTTGAGCAGGTGCACCACACGTGACGTCCACTCACCCATCAGCACCAAGTCAGGAGAGGTCTTATAGAGCCGCAGCAGACACAGGGCAGCTGACTGTTTCACACTGTCCATCGTATCACTGTGGTGCATCACATTCACATTACCAGCAGCTAAGTGAAGTCACCGTGAAGTAAAGTGACATGATAGAAAACTGTCTTTGGCTTCATCACTCACAGCAAAACATAAGAAACAAAAGCAGGACAAATGAGGATGATATTCGTTTTACTTCCTCAATCCTCCAAAGCAGAAGTCACACTCACCCAGCAACCAGAATCCGAGGGATCTCACTGGCAAAGGCCTCAGCCATCTCGCGGCTTCCCACGTTCGCGATACAGTGAAGCGCCAGGCACATGAATGTGGGGTTGCGGCTGGACAGGTCATTCTTGATGGCGTTGTTGATCAGACGGATCAGCTCACTGTTGCTGTTTACCAGCACTGAGATGAACAGGTAGCCCTGGAGTAACAGGTGCAGAGAGGGCACCAATAGGAATTAAAAACAGTGGAGCTATTAAAACACCATAAAAGGAAAAACAAATACAGTGTACAGTGGGTGTGCCATATATTGCTCACGATAATACCTGTACACAATCAGTGTCAATCCTACCTTCATAAAGATTCTAATGTTCAGTTCTTGTTGAAACTGCTCATTTTGGTAGCACAGGGTCAAATTTTCAAAAAGCTCTCACTGTTATCAGTACATTTGGCTTATGGTTGCTATCCTAAGGCCCAATTACACATTAGCTCCTCTACTCTCAGACCATGTCCATACTCCAAGGCATAGACACTGAAGGAACTTAGAGGACACTGAGGGGTAGCTCTGCTGTCTTTGGTGGTACAGCAGTAAACTCTCAAACCACTTGGAATAGAGATCCTGACTCAACATTATTCTGCTTACTCAACATTTCCTCTTCCTGAGAAAAAACGGTCCACCATACAGAATCAGGAAATAGTCACAGTGGCTGAGGTATTAGTTCTGCTTTAACATTAGGAGCTTTAAACTATGTATCTTAAATTAATTAAGTGTTTTTCCACTGTGGAGAAAGGCAGACTATCTGTACATGACTCGTATGACAGGTCTGGATCACTAGTAAATTTTGTTCGTACCCCAGAGAAAATGCTAAATACGAGAAAATCGGTGAATGCCACAAATTCTCTTAAATCACTCGTATGTGCCACAAATCTGTAGGAGTTCTTGCATGAGGCCTATTGTCCTGCTGCATTTTCCCCAAAAAAGTATGTATGGATGAAAACACCCTCAAACAGTCTTAAAGCTTATTGTCGTTGTTTTATTTCAAATCTAATGTGTTGGAGTCAGAAAGATAGAACATATGCCACTGTCCAAATTATTGTGGACTGCACTGTACCTTCATGTCTCAGTGTTTTCCATACCATACCCAACAGCTTGCGGGTCACAAGCCAACACAGCTGGTAGTTTTGTGAACCAGAGAATGGTTATTATGAATTCTGAAACAGGTTATAGGAAAAATTGGCTTTTTAAATAATATTTCATGGCTGTGGTTGTTATCATTGGTTAAAGCCACACTTCACAGACATGAAACTCATGGCCAGTAAGTTGGACCTGACCATGAACCAATGGTTTGGATCTGAAATCCAGTCTGGGTTAGGTAGGGTACTTAAGTATAGTAAGTATTAAAACAGTCTACTAGCTGATACCTAGCATGATACTTTGAGGCGATTCTGGCCAGTATGTGGTGATGACACACAGATCATTGATCTCTAGTTCTGTCAACACTGACAGTCATCAACCTTAGATCAGAGGTCTATTCCAGAAAACAGGTTTTGCAAACTCTGAGCCTAACCCTGAACTCTGAGTTGATGAACCCTGAGTTTTCGGTTCCAGAGCAGCTGATCAGAGTTAGTCCAATCAGCTCTGAATATGTTCACTCTGAGTTAAGCGCGAGTGAAAAAAAGCCATCATCGAAGGCTCTCCGATACTATGCTTCACCATGGCAACGGGTAAATAAAGAGCAGAGCCTCTATTTTAATACAGTGGAGCTAGAAATATTAATGGGTGCCGATGCGGACCGTGACATTAATCTTAAAAAACAGGAGTGGAGAGTCAATAAGTTAACAATATTACATTTTATTTAGCGTCGTCCACTCATCCATCATTTACCAGACTTGAATTTCCTGAATGAAATATAAAGTGCTGGACTCGATTTTCATACATATTTATTCAGCTGTAAAAGCTGTGACGGGTGGCAGCAACGGAAGATCAAACAGATATCTGCAGTTGAAAAGGCGTCCAGGTTAAAACTGAGTGTACATTTATAGACCTCTATTTTACATTTAAAAATCTTGCTCAACAGCATTTAATAATCTTTCAACGTGTAAATTCAAACAGCCACTGAAAATATTTCCGCAGCTTATGTTAAAAAAACTCACTTTTAAACCAGGCCTAGGCTACATTTAGTCCCATCTTTTCAGCTGCACCACAATCATCCTCACATCATCTCCAACATGCTACGCTAACTATGATAGGAATGTTCCATCAGTGCGACCAATCACATTAATATGGATATTCACTGATCAGGGTCTTATACAGATTTGTTATTTAAACAGTGATGTACGGTAAATGTTTCAGTGCAGGGGAACTGACTGACAACCTGACAGCTGCCTTAATGTCCACAGAGTCACAGTGTTATAAAGGACAGCAGATAGATTTTATTCTGAGCTGAGGATGAATCCACCATGTGCAATATCAAAGAGATCGCTGTCTCTGTCCTCACATTGATGACTGATTGATCATAAAAGCGGTAATATTAAAGATTGTCCTTAGGTAAGGAACTAATATCCAACCGGGATTTCGATGTTTCTAAAGACGTAAACTTCTGCAAATGAATGCGCTCCGATATGCGCTTTGAAGTCGACTGTATGAATGAGGAAATTAAACAGCATATCAGACAGCTCCTTCAGGATCAACAGGAGGCGAGGACACAGACAGACACTGTCAGTGAGCAGGTCAGGTTCACATCATACGTTACCATAGTAACTGACCCAGAGTTAAAGTGATCTCTGTTTCTGGAACTGAAAACCCAGAGTTTCCCTCATTTCAGGGTTAACAAACTCAGAGTTTTCACTAAACCCACTTTCTGGAATACACCCCTGGACTACAAGATGATGTCATCACCCGTGTCTTCCCCTTTCTTCCTGTCTGTCCTCGGGGGCGGAGCTTCAGCTGTGATTGGTCACTCTGCTGACTCATCTTCAGTGGGCGGGGCTTCACATGTGTGGGGCCAGTCTTGGGGGCAGGGCAGAGTGTGACGGATAGGTCGAGCTCAGGACAGTAAGTCAGGGAGGAGGAGGAGGAGGAGAGGGGGAGGGGGAGGGGGGCGGGGTGAGGAGAGGGGGGAGCAGAGAGGAGGGAGGAGGAACTCCTCATCCTGACAGGAAACAACAGAATGAGACATGTAAACCTCATCATCACAACTTAATAGTTAATACAAACACCTTTTATCAATCTTTCTAGGATAAAATTTGACATACAGCACCAGAGAGCAACACACACAAAAGATAACATTCAAGTAAAAAGTTATGTAAATGAATCATTTCATGAATGAATGAAATTAAATAAATAAATAAAAACCTAAATGAAAGTAGAAAAGGGAAAAAAAAACGATGAAAGAAAGCTTAAGAGTTACCATGCTGTGTGCTCATTTTATGGTAAATGGACTTCACTTACATAGCGCTTTTCAACCTTAACGGTTCCAAAAGCGCTTTACAGATTGGTCTCATTCACCCATTCACACAGACATTCACACACTGATGGCGACAGAGCTGCCATACAAGGTGCTGGTCTCAATCGGGAGCAACTTAGGGTTCAATGTCTTGCCCAAGGACACTTCGACATGTGGACAGGAGCCGGGGATCGAACCGCCACCGATTAATGGACGACTCGCTCTATTACAGGTGCTGGTGATGCCTATTACTTCCACATAGAAGTGCTGCAGTGCAGTTTCTGCAATCTCTGATTGTACATAAACAAGGCATCTTCTTCTTACTGCATCAGGCATAGGCCTTGATATCATTCCCAAATCATAACATACGTTGTGCGGTGATGTCTCACACTAACAAGCAATCCCAGCTTGAAGAGCGATACAAGCCAAGTGACTGCACAGCCATTAACTTCTTTGTACTCCCCCGTGGCAGGGTTGAACAGCTGATGTACAGTCATCACGGTGGCGATCGATCAGTCTCTCTGCCATCTTCACAGTTGCTCTGTAAACAGCGGAATGCTACACGGTAAGCAAAGTTCTTCTTCACCTGGGTGTCTGCCGGTCTGATCGCCAGTGTGATTGGCCAGCACGACGTCGGTTGCATTTCTTCAAAAGCTGATTCTGTTTTAACACAGCCGCAGCCTACCCCTACCCCTAACGCACTACCCATGTTCAAATGAATGGGAGAATCTGCGTTTTTGCCACAGCGCCTGATTTGGTCTAAATGCAGCCAAACCCCTTGCAGTTTGTTCTGCAGAACAAAGCCCATGACTTTAACTGCCTTAAAAATGGTCAGAACTTGTTTTTTATTTTTTATCCAAAAACATCCAGGCTAATTGTCTTATTATATCAGTATGCTATAATGTATGGTACACCATATCATTCTGATTAGTCACTTTGAGTTCATTTGGAGGAAGATAGAACCCAGAGTTTGAATAATGCATTTTGTTTGGTGGTTTGCTTACAGCATTTGAATTCGTAATAGCCTTAACTTTTGTAAATGAGCTCATAAAAAGGTCCTATTTATTTGTCATTGTTGATGTTAGCCTACTTCACAATAGAGGTCCTGCAAAATAGGAGACTGACATCAACAGTTATGTGTAAGCATGTAGCCTTTTAATGTATGTTTTAGCCTATTATTAGTACAATATTAATGCATATAAAAATGTCTGCGAGCGCACATTTCCAGCACATTGTGGCCACCTCTGGGCCACCCCAATTAAACTTTCCTAGAACCGCCACTGTTTGATCATATAAAGTTAGGTCAATAAACTAACTAACTGACACGGAAACAGTGATGTTAGCTGGTGGTAATTTAATCTATTAGTTCACAGATAAAGCTAGTTTGACTAACAGTTAACTTGTTACACTGTTTTAACTGCAGTCAGTGGGCTTGTTAGTCTTTAACCTGTTAGCTCTTTAATGCATATAGCTAACTAACCCTATAGGCTACTGGACGAGGCTAGTTACCCTGGTAACGTTAGTGAATAAAGGCAGTTAATTAGCTTCCAGATGCTAACGGAGTTTCTAGTGACTAGCTTAAATCCTGACACAGTCCTGTGTTAAACAAAGTTAACGTTAGCTCTGTTCTTTGTGTCTGTTTGGTTTGAACGGACTGTTTGTAAATTAAAGCTACAGTTGGCACATCATTATCTGTCTCTTACCTGATTTAGTCCGAAACGATCCTCTCCTACAGAGCAAACCCTAGTCTGCCTCGCTGAAGATGATCTAAACGGTTTTATTACCCGAAGATTTTAGGGCGGAAATCAGCAGTTTCTCATTTGAATTTCCCTGCTCATTCAAACTCATTTCCTTCTCCGTCTTCTTTGAGGTTTTAGGACAGTCCTAGTCCTTGACGTTGCATTCTTCTTCTTTTTCTTTTTCTTCTTCTTCTTTGATTTTACTGGGGGGGCTACAAACCAACGTCAATGGTGCATGCTGCCACCTACTGTACCAGAGTGTGTAACATCATGACTTTAAACAACAAAAACTAACAAACAACCCAAAACAAGGAATCTTTCTAAAGAAGTTATATTCTGGATCTTAATCCTGTTTCATTTAAATATTTAAGTAATGCCCTTTGAACCTGTATTTGTTTGTCCCCTGTCTCACAGCCCTTCCCACATCTACCACCCTGCCCTTCAGTCTTTCTCTTTCTACACTGAGCCTTCTACAACCTACCAGAACATGTTCAACAGATTCCTTGCAGTTACAAGTTTCACATTTCTGTGTCTTCAAATATTCTAACTAAGTGCCCAATGTTTAAGCTCCTCTCTGTCCACACTCTCCTCGTTTCTAATATTTGAAGGTTTACCTTGGGTTGAGGAAATATCCATGGTGAAATGCTGCTACTAATAGCTGCTGGACTGTGTTGTATAGTATCTAATTTGTACTGTTTCACTTTCTTGTTAGTGTCCCATCCAAAACCTTTACCTGAAAATGTTGTGTACTCCCAGCAGTTCTGCAGAACAGTGGAATCCTGAATTCTTATCCAATATGTTAGTGATAACTTAGTTCTCCTCAAATGCAACGGCTGTTCACTGGACTCAACGAGCAATGCAGTAATGCCTGTGGTTTTGACTGCTCCCAAGCTAAGTCTTAATGCCCTATGTTGTATCCTGTCTAGTTTTTCTAGATGGCTTTTTGCTGCTGCTTCATACACCATGCAACCATAATCCAAAGTGGCTCTCATCAAAGCCCTGTATGTGTATATGTGTAATAATGCTTCTTTGTCAGCTCCCCATTCAAATCCAACCACACACCTCATTAAATTGATTGATTAAACACCTTTATGCTTTTGGTCTCAATATTTTCAACATGATTCTTCCCTGTATATTTTTCATCAATCCATAAACCAAGATATTTAAATACTTTACCTCTTTCCATGGGCTTACTATATAATGTTAATCCTTGTCCATTATCTATTTTCTTTTTCGTGACCAGCATATAGCATGACTTAGCTATTGAAATTTTGAATCCCCAATCATAAGACCATCTCTCAACATTGACTATTGCTTTCTGTACACATTTCAAAACACATGTGAGAAATTTCTTCCCCTTTTCCAGATTGCTCCATCGTCTGCATACAATGATGACTGTATACCTGTACCTGTATTTTCAAAGATGTCATTAATCATGCTATTGAATAGAATTGGACTGATGACGCTACCTTGTGGTATCCTGTTTATAATTTCAAAATGTTCTGAAATTTCTGATCCTGCTTTTACTTTAAATGTTCTACTTGATAGAAAGTCCACGATCCAGTTGCATAACCTTCCACCTATGCCTAGTTTGTTCATTTTAATTAAAAGACCTTCTCCCCACATGGAATCGTAAGCTTTCTCAATGTCAAAGAAAAGGTGCTATTGGTCCGAAATGTTCCTGATTTAGCAAATGGTAATATTAATGCCAACTTCCACTTAATAGGTAGTCTTCCCTCTATCCATATCTTGTTGAAAAGTATCAAGACTGTTTCTAATGCGCCCTCTGGTAATAGTCTGAACATGGCATAACAAACTTGATTTTGTCCTGGAGCAGAATACCTGCTGTCCTCAGATGCCCTTCTCATTTCCCTCAAGGTGAATTCTATATCTGATTTTTACCTATTTATCCTGCACCTTTTCATTCTCTTTTAGAACTTCTTCTTTCCTTTGTATGTCGGTAAGGTGATTCCCGCTGTGAACACTGGTAAATGGACTTTTACTTATATAGCGCTTTTCAACCGTTCCCAAAGCGCAAAACAGTAATCTAAGTTCTAACAGTAGTCTGATTCACCCATTCACACACCAATGGGGACACAGCTGCCATGCTGGCTTCCACCGGGGGCAACTTAGGGTTCAGTGTCTTGCCCAAGGACACTTCGACATGTGGACAGGAGGAGCCGGGATCAAACCACCAACCCAGGGGTTAATGGACGACCGCACTACCCTCTGTGCCACAGCCGCCCAGTGGCAAATACTCTTCCAAGAAGGTTGGCTTTTTCAATATCGGTTATTGCTAAACTGTCTCCATCTGCAAGAACTGGAACTTTATTGGTTATCCTTCTCCCACTCATCTTCTTTATCATATTCCATACATGACCCACATCTCTCTCTTCCAATAGAAGAACAAAATTGTCTCCAGGTATTCCTTTTAGCTGTTTTAATTATTTTGCATGCTATGGCTCTCTTTCTTTTATATTCTGTCAAATTGTCCAAATTCAGATTGTTTCTGAGGTTTCTGAGAGCGCTATTTCTTTCTTTAAAAGCCAAACTACACTCTTCGTTCCACCATGGCACAATTCTCTTATTCCCTGTTGTTACAGTTTTAGGTATACTTTCTGAGGAAGCTTCAGTTATCATATGTGTAACTTCGCTAGTACATTCATCCACATTACCATTCATTTTAATGTTGTTAGCTAATTCCCTGCAGCGTTCTTTAAATTGGTCCCATTGTGCCTTTTGAAAGCACCATCTATACACTGTAAAAAGGGATTTGATCAATAAGTCATAGTAACTTCTTTCATTCATTTACTTCAACTTCACATTATGAGTTAGACTATGTCAACTGAATTTTATGAGTTTTCAGTATTCTAACTCATGTTTTTAAGTCAGGTCAATGAAAGGTAAATTGAATGTGCCAAATGAACTTAACACTGTGAGTTGTAATCATGGCTATGTCTAACAGTCTTAAAGAAAGACAGTTCTTAAAAACAGTTCTGGAAATTTGGTCTTGAAACATGTCTTCATCTAGGCCTATCTGCAAGATACAGGGCTAATAACAACGATATAAGATTTTTGTAACACTACAGTAGGTGGCGAGAATGCTCCGCCCGGTTGTAATTTGCCATTAAAATAAGAAGAAGAAACTTTTTTTTTTGTGGTTAAGGGGATAGATAATGTTAGTCCACAGTCCTACATAGTGGGTGGCGGTAGGCTAATGCACCTTAACGCTGTGACACCCGCCATAAAATAAGAAGAAGAACCACCAAATGGGGAGCAGAACTGGACACGCATAGCTACAGTCTCACTTCAACACACTCATCTGTTTTACTTGTGTATAGTAGGTCTTTGAGATTTAAATGTTTTCATTTACACTGACTTTTAGGCCTGTATCTCTCGAAAAAAATTGTTTTCTACATTTCATGCAGGAAAATAAATGTGAGATTT
>LKNJ01007497.1:11828-24335 GCA_002120245.1 Maccullochella peelii | reverse complement strand
TAGGAAGCAAATCCTTTTCTTCCTTCCCCGATTCAAACCGCTACCACGTTCACACATGCGCAAATCCGCATCACGTCTTCTTCGTTCTACTTCCTTTTGTCCGTGCTAAAAAGCTCCTGCCAAAGCAGGATTCATGTGTGCATAAATTGATTACTCAGCAAAAGGAAAAATAATTATTTGTCTTTATATATACACATTTATTTATTCTTTTATTTATTTTTATTCATATTGCCACATTTATTGTCTTATTCTTTCCCAGATGTATTTTTTTTTATGGCACTCCTATGACTCCATACTTAACAGCAAGTATGGATAATTGATTACATTCACCAATAACTCTTTTAAGATAGACAACCTATCCTTTACTGCAGGTTCATGTGATGTTTCTCCTGTTCAGTCATTATTTCATACGAAGTAATATCTCTTTTCCTTCTTGTCTGTCTTTGTCTCCCCCTCTCTCGCTGTCTCTATCTCTCTTTTTGTCTCTCTCTCTCTTGCACAGTATGATGTCATTACGCCTGTTTGTTCAGATGATGTCATCGCAGCTGATAACTTTCAGATGTGAGAGAGAAATGTTTTCCATTACATTCATTGGACTCTTGCCTCCAACAGCCAAATGAGTGAAGTCAGTTTCACTCTGGATATAAACAGTATCTGCTGTGTGAAAGAAACTGACTTCATGTACTACTCCATTCCAGTAGAAGTCAGTGTGCAGTCTGACACGCAGTGTATGGCACTCTGATACTGCACTGGTCGGATTCTTTTCACTCTGCCCGTCAGACTACACACAGTGAGGTTGCCAGGCAACTGGCCAGGTCTCCAGGAAGTCACTGCACTTGGCCAAGAAATAGTCCAGCACATAACTTCCCATAATTTGTCATTTGTCAAAGCGAATAAGTATTTCCCAAAATGTCTGATGTTGGGCAGCTGTGTTTGGTGTCAAAATTATGAGTAGTAGTACTACAAATACTAGTATAGTATTGTCCTTTACATCTTAAAGCAGTGGAGCTCACTCCTGGTCCTGGGGAGCCCCAGCACTGCATGTTTTCTTGCTCTGCCCACACCTGATTTATCTCTTGATTGGTTGAACACACCTGACCTCATCCAGCTAATCAGGTTCTGCTTTACAGTATCATATATATTATGTTGTTATTGTTGGTGATAGTACTATTGCTAGTTTTTAGCCACACTAACAGTGTGGCTGAAGGTCCAACACTTTAGTCCAGATAAAATATCTCAACAATTATTGGATGGATTGCCATGAAATCTGGTTCAGACATTCATGTTCCCCTCAGGATGTACTGTACTTTGATCCCCTACTTTTCATCTAGCGCCATCATCAGGTCAAAGTTTTTAATGTGTCCAATACTTTGGTTTATGACCAAATACTTGCAAAAGTAATGACATTCCCATCAGCCCCTGCTGGACTCGATGTTTTGTGCTAATAAGCAAATATTAGCATGCTAACACACTAAATTAAGATGGTGGTGACCATGATAAACATTATACCGGCTAAACTTCAGCATGTTAACATCATGAGCATGTTAGCATGCTGACATTAGCAGTTAGCTCAAAGCACTGCTGTGGCTAATACAGCCTCACAGAGCAGCTAGCGTAAGGGGTCAGCATGGTCGCTTGCCATCTCTTCTATGGCTATGTACTGTGTTCGCTAGTCATGCTCTTGTGCTTGCAGAGTTGCCATTGCTCTCCACATTGTAGTGGTTGCTGTGGACAAATCCACAGCAGCACGCGCGAATGTCACTGCTGAAGTCAATGAAAGCAGGAAAAGTATCTTTAGTAAAACTTTTACAGTGGTTGCATGTCGTCTTTGTACAGCACGTGTGTTGTTTTGTTCTTGCTTCCTCGTTTTTCTCATCTTTAAGATTGGCCATCTGATTGCTGGTGTGTTTTTGGAGAAGGTGGAAAAGGAAGTGATTGGGTTGGCTCTCCACAGAAGTTAATGGAAAGGATTGGCATTTCACCTGCACACAAAATTGGACTTTAGCGTATGTACTGCACGCAACTGAAAAGTGTAAAGTTGTGTTTGTATGCAGATTGAAGAGATTGGCACCAGCTACAATTACCTAATTACTGAGGTTTGTGGGTACGCAGGTGAGTCTGTAAAGCAGAACCACGCAGAGTGTCTTACTCTGGTTGTATGGTATGAAAAGCTAGCCTTGCTGCTTCAACCTCAAGCACATACTACTGTCTTCATAAATGAACACACATTAAACACACCAGTGATCTGATGACACACCCACAAATTCTGAATATTTTCATCTAAACAGACTTTCTGTAGCCAGGAAAAACAAAGCAAAACATAATATGGCTGTAATAAACTGTGCAGCCTCCAGAGGGCACTAGCACCCCCCCCACTGAAGAACAACTCAGTTCCCCTCCTCTGAATAGACAGTGAACACATCTGCTGTAATTGTGTCTCTGTGTGTGTGTGTGTGTGTTTGTATTGGCTGCTCCACCTACGGTAAGAACTGTAATTACTTCGCCCTGTCACAGTAAACACTCTGATCTGTCATTACACACACACACACACACACACACACACAAACACACTGTGCTTATTTGTTGATTGGTCTTCCGACTTGTAATATTACGGACAATCAATAATCAGAATGAAACTGACAGACAACAAAAAGCTAATTCAAATCAGGATCTGATATGAAGAATCATCAATCAGCTGACTGATTCCTTACTGAAGTACTGAAGTCCTTACTGAAAACTGCACTGGTTTGTTTGTTGACTACAGTACTAGCTACCGGTGAGGTCACAGAGGTCATGTCCTTTGTATTGTTTCCGTTTGTATCACTCTTTACAATTATACATCTTTTACACACGGGTGTTTCATAGTCTGGGCTGTTTTTAGGTTGTTTGATTTGTTGTTTGAGTCATTTTCAATGTGGCTGTTTGAAGGCAAAACTATTCAGTTCAGTTAAATTAAAATGAAAGGACATTGTGTGTGTTTAAACCAGAATCATATCCTGGTAATGTGAAGAATTCTTAGAAACAGCATTTCGACCTCCATGTAAGGAGATAAAATTGTAAAAAAAATTAAATAAATATAATGTGGGAAGAAAGGGAATTTTAAAATCCTGGCTACAGTCATGCTTACAGTGTATATTGTTCAGAGTCTCACAGGACAAATCTAGTGTCTGATGATGACGATTAGGGACTGTACAAAAAGTTATGTTTTTTTTTTCCTTTTGCTACAGGGAGGGTAGTCAAATCACTGGCTGGACCGCAGCAAAGTGGGGCCAGCCCTATAAACAGGAAACGCTGAGTAATTAAGATACACCATTGGTCGGCCGAGTGTTGGAGTTTTCCCATTGGCTTTTTCAAAATGAATAGGTGCGAACAGTCCTCAGGAGGATTTTAAACTTTGTTTCTGCTCCAGCTGTCACCGTGGCCTCCAGAGATGGTGCGTGAGCTATGAATGTGCACCGGGGCTTATATGCTAACACACTATCTGTTGCAGTATTCTCTGAAACGCCGGGGTTTTAAAATCCTTGAGACATATTAATAGTAAAAATTCTTTAACTGCTTTTCTTCTTAATTTAAGTTGAAAAAATATCGCGCTTGAATAACGACTTGCTGAGCCTGCGTTCTCGACGCAGGAGGCGCAATGACGTCATGTTTTGGCATTCGCACCCTCACGTCAAGCATAAACAAAGCTTTACAGTGAGGCGTCCTCAGGAGCACATTGACATGGTCCAGACACATTTCAACCTAGTCTTGTTTTTGGGAGAGTGGGGGAGGGTCTTTAGTGACTGAATGTTATCTATACAGAGAACATGTAACTTGTCACTATTCTACAGCTGCCCCCACCTCCACTTTATCCTGCATCTTAAAAAGAAGAACTACAGTAAAGTAAAATGTGACAGTGACAGCTCATGGTTAAACAATAAGGAATAGGAGCGCCTCCGGCGACCTTTGTTGCATCTCATACCCCTCTTTCTCCCATTTCCTCTCTGCCTCTTCACTGTCGCTGTCAAAAAAAGGTAAAAAATGCCCAAAAAATTCTTTTAAAAATAATAAATAGATATAATATTTGGTAAACAGGACATTTTTTTTTATGTTTGCTGTATAATTTTGGCAATTGCTAAACACTTATATGATGCAATCCGGTAGTCATGAAACGTTATTATACCATTAACATATTATGGTTGAGATTAGAGTTAACCATGTTGTGCACTTTAAGTAGTTAATGGCAAAATGAATTGTACCAATAAATGGTGTTATATTACTTTGTTCCTTAGTCAAGCAGAGGGTCCAAAGAAAGGTAATTTAGTTGAATTTGTGTTAATTCATAAAAGCAAATTAGAGAAGCAAATAGTAATGTAATATTTTAAACATGGCCCTGTAAATAAACGACTTCATTAGAAATGTGTTAATGAAGATGAAACGTCAGAGTGAGTCACTTTATGATGGAGAGAGAGAGAGTGTTGACTCTGACTCTCTCTGACTCACTCTGGCTGTTCTCGGATCGTTCAGCAGCTCTCTGCGTCTCTCTGTGAGTATGAACCTTTATCAAACATTATTCCTGTTCATACGAACATCCAGCCGCTGTCATAGACTCTAATGCCACACACAGACGGAACAATCCGCTGTTTAGCTCCGTTAGTCCGTCAGGTAGGATGATTGTGTCGGTCCGTCAGATCCAGCGGCGCTGCGTCGCGCTCTGCTCTCCCGGTCTGAAGTTAACGGTGTACCGGGAACTTTAACGCGCGCAGAGCGGGTTGAACGTCTGATAAAGTCCTGACAGATCAGAGAGATCAAACAGTAACAGCTTCACAGTGAATGTTTCTGTGGCCACACCGCCTGAAGGAAAAGCTATTACTAATGCTTCATTATTGTTTCAAACAGCAACGACCGTGTGATCTATATTCAACCTATTTATTAATAATGAGCTCTGGTCTGATGTGATAAATATTTCACATGTAGGCTATAGCATCATGTATTATTGGATTGTCATTATTAAGCAGTATTTTAATGTTTGTGAGCTGATTTCAACTATTTAACACATTGTTGTATTGTTACATTTATAACAATTTTATTAACTGATGATTTATTTTGTATGTAAAATCTTTATTCGCAAAGTAACTCCAGCTGTCAAATAAATGTAGTGGAGTAAAAAGTAGCCTACATATATTTCCCTCTGAAGTGAAGTGAAGTAGAAGTATAAAGCAGCAGGAAATGGAAATACTCAAGTAAAGTACCTCAGAAGTAGACTATTAAACGGCCGGGCCATATATTGGCTGATATTAGCTTATTGCACATATACTGTATGAGAATCTGTGTATATTGGCTGATGCAATGTTGATATGTTAGGGGTCATTTAGAAACAGTGCTGCCATTACATAGTTTGTCCACCAGAGAGCACTGACAAGTAGTGGTGGCCATAAAATAATACCCTGATATTGTATTATATTTTTGCAACAACAATACTTATGGCAATTTGAAAAAATCCCCTTTCAGCTGGTGTGTTTAGGTGCAAAGCTCCTGTGTTGTGTCTGTGCTACATGGCGGAGCAGAGAGAGTTGTGTACTGTACTGCAGCTGGTGATTATCAGACTAACTTCAACCTGGTGTTTGCCTGCTTGTGCTCCACTGCATCCTAAATATGAGCTATGAGCCATTTGTCTCTGCTAGTCCCTAAAAACTCAGAAGAGTTTCCCTTTTTTCCTAAGACACTGAATGTGCGAGGTGGATCAGATCCCCACGCCTCTCGTCTCGTGGTCAATTTTGTTACTAGACGACAGAGTATGTGGCCTCGTTGTGTGATGGAGCCTCTGCTCAAGCTTAAAAGATAGGTTCACTTTTTTTTTCAAGTCTGTCTTGAAACAACTCTCACATGTACATTGAAACTGTTTTTGGTCACTGGCCACAAAGAGATCACTTCTTAAAGCAATCTCAATGGATGTGATGGGGGACAAAATCCAGTCCTCGTTCAGCAGTCCGAGTTAGACAAATCTCCAAAGTTACAAAAGGAAACGAGCACAGAGAGAGTTCAGTTACATTGGAAGCTTTACGAAGGGATCTCTTTGCAGCAAATATGAATAGGAGAAATCATTACAGCCATCAATAACCCTTTCAATGTACTGTACATATTGTAAGTACTGTATTAGAATACACTTGAAAAAACTGTGAACCTATTCTGTAATGCTATCAAACCTCTTCCACACAACAGAAGTGGCTCCAGCCCTGCGTTCAGCCATGTGTGTTGCTGCTGTTCACAGTTATTATGACATATATACGTCAACAAGTTGCCAATCGCTAACATCATGGTATGACACATTTTAAATCATATTAATATTTATACCAGTATGAACGATATGATATGACACACACCTCTACATGTTCATTTTTAACTGCAGAATTCCCTGCTGACATACTGTGCTGAAAATTCATAAAAAACAAAAACAATTTAAGGGATCGCAAAAAAAAAGTTGATCTTATGTCAACAGATTTACCATTATGATATTCTTCTGTCAAACTGTCAAATATTGTCGTATAAAGGCTATACAATTATTATATGCTATTATACTGTACTACTATACTATTATACAGTACTTAAAGGCCCTGAAATCATATTTTCTCAATCAGTCTAAACCTTATAAATTAACACACACTTTTCCACCAGAGGGAATTGTGTATTTGACTTTCTGTCTGTGCTCTTCTCACTGGTTTGAAGTGGGCAGATCCTTTTTGTTTAACCAGAAACAGAAACTTTCGCTCTGAAATCTTGCGAGATGTTGAGTTGTTGCAGGAAGATGAAAGGATCTTACTCTTTAACAAACGGTCTGTCTCTGTAGGGATCCTTTCCATAATGTTGTCAGACACTTGGAATAACAGTCTGAGCCTGTCAGTGGCAAAAACAAGCACTGTTAGTGGACGCACTTTGACGGGTGCAGTTGCCCGTGAGGATGAAGTTGCAGCCTTTGCAGCCTGTTCACAGGTGCCAGCAGAGGAGATCTACAGGACCAATTCCAAAACTTTTCGGAACTATTAGTTCTTTAGACCCCAAAATATGTAAAAATTGGGCCCAGGTTTGAAAGTACTGGAATTTCCCTTTAAGTGTAAATGTGTTGAGTTACTTTCCACCACTGGATTCCATATTATACTGATGAACTGAATACCTGATGATGAAAGCTACTACTACTACTACTACTACTACTAATAAAAATAATCTTAATAATAATAAGAAATGTTTTATTAGTCATGTCAGTACATCCAGTATATTCACATCATATAGAAAAATAAAATTATTACGTGGAATAAAGGCAACAATGATCATGGTTTATTCTGGTTCTTTGAACATAGGTCTGTGTTTTGGGTTTGAGTCCCGGCTCCTCCTGTCCACATATCAATGTGTTCTTGAGCAAAAAAACTGAACCCAAACTGCCCCAAAGGTGTATATGTAGAAAAAACGTTGCTGTAATGTTGAATGTAATGGTCACAGGAACCTCCAAGTAATGTTCTCCAGATATTAAAAATAGCCCTCAGTGAATGCTCTCTGACACTGGTTACATAGGGAACCATTATGGGACCTTAATTAATGGTAACTTTAACAGGATATTGCAGAAATGTTTCCTGTTTAATTTAGTGATAGTAAAAATGATAAATTAAAAGTGCTAATTATTTAATATCAGAAGAAACTGAAATAAAACAAAGCAAGAATGAAAATCTAAAATGCAAAAACTACAACAGTGTAAAGACATACAGGTCCTTTAGCGTGAAGGTTCATTCCTGACCTTGTGAAGTAGTAGTTATCAAGGTCCCACAGTCTTCATCCCCTTCAGTTAAAGTAATTATCCCATTTGAAAGACTGAATTCAACTGATTGAGATAGAGAGATAACAGTGGAACTAACCGTATTATACAATTGTCTTCAGTCTCACCCAGCATGTAGAGAAATACTCGCGCGCACGCACACACACACACACACACACACACACGTTCATCAGTTGCATCAGTAATGTCAGCACCATCTACCAGTTAACCTCAGTAATCTTTCAGTCCTCTTCATCCTCCTCTTCCTTTCACAGACATGTTTGTTTTTCCCGCAGGCACTCAACTTCTCTTCTTCTTCTTCTCCAACTCTTTGTCTCTTCTTCCTCTCTTCATCCTGCCTTCATCCTCCAGCTGCTGACGTCAGTGGAACGTTTCAATCCCCTCTGATATTCAGGTTAATCTGATTATGAAGATTTCCTCTGAGACGCCTCTTCATCAATGACGGCCAAGATGGAGACTCCTTTCTACCACGACGACTCCCCCGCTGTCCCCGGCTTCAGCCAGATCGCGGAATACGAGCGTTACCCGGGAAACAAGATGCTGATGAATAAGAAGGCCATGTCAGTGGCAGGCAGTCATCACTTCCCCGGCGGTGGTGCAGCAGGAGTTAGGGGCGGGAACCCCAACAACCTGGGGCTCGCCAGCAACAGCTCCCTGATGACATCAGCTGTGCCCTCAGCAGACATGAACCTGCTGAAGCTGGCGTCCCCCGACCTGGAGCACCTAATCATCCAGTCCAACCAGGGACTGGTCACCACCAGCCCCGTGTCCAACTCCACCAACCCTTTCATCTACCGCAACCAGGCCACCAACGAGCAAGAAGGATTTGCTGATGGCTTTGTCAAAGCGCTCGCTGACCTTCACAAGCAGAACCAGCTGGTGGGGGGCCCCATGTCCCCGTCCTCGTCCTCCACCGTCTCCCTGCAAGCATCCTACCAGAGGAACCTGATGTCTGGCGGAGACATGCCTGTCTACACCAACCTCAGCAGCTACAACCCGGGCCCGATGGCGTATTCTGGAGCGCAGATGGCATACAGTAGCAGCTCAGGCCATGGCGGTGGCGGAGCCCCTCAGCCCCATGCCCGTGGCCTGGACGCCCCTCAGACTGTCCCTGAGGTGCCTCACCTGCCGGGCGACCCCATGTCCCCACCCTCCCTCTCTCCGATCGACCTGGAGACGCAGGAGCGAATCAAAGCAGAACGCAAGAAGCTTCGCAACCGCATCGCCGCATCCAAGTGCCGCAAGCGGAAGCTGGAGCGGATCTCGCGGCTGGAGGAGAAGGTGAAGGTCCTGAAGAGCCAGAACTCGGATCTGGCCTCCACTGCCGCCATGCTTCGGGAGCAGGTCGCTCAGCTCAAACAGAAGGTCATGAGTCACGTCACTAATGGCTGCCAGATTGCCGTCGGCTCGGCCACTGCAAAGTCCGGGGGAGGAGGGGGAGGCACCGGCAGCGAGGACTCCAGCTGCTGAGGAGTGAGACACCGAAGAATGAGGGTATGAAAATAAGTCGAGAGGCAGAGGGTTTACTATTACGATTTTGGCATTTCGCTCACACTCTCAGTCAGAGCGAGCAG
The DNA here is from genome assembly GCA_002120245.1 of Maccullochella peelii. Lineage (NCBI taxonomy): Eukaryota > Metazoa > Chordata > Actinopteri > Centrarchiformes > Percichthyidae > Maccullochella > Maccullochella peelii. The sequence continues at coordinate 14,957 of LKNJ01007497.1, read as the reverse complement.
AGAGCGAGGTGTCAACGACGCCTCAACAGGACAGATGGATGTTTAGCGGGATTTATGTAGCCCCGTACACCACTGTCAATCATCCAGCCAGAGGGGGCAGAGCTTAGAGGAAGGAGGGAGAAATCCCTGATGTGAGTGAAGTTTAAATTTGGATGATTTGGATTTTGACGATGAATTTTTCAAGAAGAGATGGTGACTGATGTAATTTGAAGAGACTGTTAAGAAGCAGGGTTTGACACTCTAAGAGGTGTGTGTGTGTGAACAGACACGACACATTTATCGACAGGTGAAATAAATTTACTGACAGATTTCAGAGTTTCCAGTACAAAAGGTTTTCAACAGTTTGAACAGCTCATGACAATGTTCTTTATTTTCAGATGTCATTACGTCTCAGTAAACAAACTGTATTGGAAATAGTGGAAATTATTATCTACCCCTGTCCCAGTCCCAATCACTGATGTGTTTTATGTGGAAAACAGTGTCAAGTAATCCGATTACTTTTAGTAACAGAATGAGGACTGCAATTTGAATTTTCTTGTCATAATTTATGCTAATCAGTTTTCAGAGACCATTTCACCTATTTTTTTTCCAAGTTCTGTGAATGACTCGCTCAAAATAGCAGATGCTGCAGTTTGTTTTGTGTTTTGTAATCTGATTACTGTAATCTCTTTACTTTTTTTACTACAATCCAACTGTGTGTTAACACAGCTAAAGGGCCGTCACTTTAGAAAAAAACATCTTCACTTTTTTTCCCTTCACGTTTTTACAGTAACTCTTCACGGCATAAGAGATTTATGTAATCTGATTACTACAACCGCTTTACATGTCTGCAGCTAAAGCTCAGCTGTGGTTGGTAACAATCCAGTGACTGTTTTTTAACTGTGTTTCTGTGTTTTCTGTCTGTTGCTGCTGGAAGTTAAAAACCTTTAAAGCTACATTGTGATCAGGAAATAGAGACTGAAGTTAGATCGTTTTCCGACTGATAGACTGTTTGGTTTTTTCGACTGGTGGAAACTTTTTTCACTTTCTCTGGATCTTTCAAGAATCAGGACTTTGAAATGTTCAATTTAAGATCTGCCAGTCTGCATATGGTTTGAGTTTGGAAACTGACTCATATTTATTTTAATCAAAATTAATGAGAGTTTTAATCTCTCAGTTGTTTTTTTAAGTTTTCAACTAGTGGAATCAAATCCCGATGTGGGGAGAGAATTTCACTTCCAACTCAACGGCACCTTTTTTAAAAATAGTTAACGTGTATTTGACTGATTGTTAACATTCATATTTTCTACAGCAGCAGAAATATTATTGAATATAAACGAAGAAGAAAAATCAGAATATCATTCTCATTTCATAGCAATATTGTGCAAATAAGATCTGACTATTGAAAAATATTTATTATTTTGATAAATATAATGTTAATAATATACCTGTTTTTCCTTTACCTTTTCTGCACAGTAAAATGTATCATAGAAGTCAATTCATTTGCATGTTTATATGGAAGCCCATTTCTATCAGGGAAAGAGAAAAAATGATGAAATGTTAAGAGAATGATGAAAATAAATACTCATAATCCTATATCTCATAATTTGACCTACCATATTGTCATTATGTCATTTTGATTTTTTATTAGTTAAATGTAACAACTGATTTTGACTTTGTATCACAATTTGACTTAAAAAGTCACATTTTTAATCATGTATCACATCATTTTGACTTACTACCTCTTACTATATTTTTGTCATTCTTAGCATTTTTCCCCTGGCAGTAATGGGCTTCCACAGGTTAAAGACTTTCTAAAAGGCAGAAAAATAAATCTGCAGCTGGTTCTGGTGTACAGATAATTCATCAAGGAAGTTGATTTTGTTTACACAAAAGTGATTTCAGGGGAATCAAATGTGTTCCACCTGCTTTGGTAAGAAAACACCTTTAAGATCCACTTTCAGGTTAAATCGCTTGATAAATTGGATATATTTTTATACAAACAACCTGGAAAAAAGAGCCTGAAGTTGAAGGCTCAACCTATAATCCCAAATGTAAACAAAATGTATAAGGGATAATCCACTCCAAGCTGTGCTGTTACGAAGCATAATGCACTCGGGGTTGCGTACATGTACAGTATATATCAAAATAATGTTCGCTGTGGTCCTGAGTTCCTTGAGGTGGTTGTAGAAGTCCTTGAGGGGTTTCCTGAGATCCATGATGGGGTGCCTGAGGTCTTTGAGGGGGCTTCTATGGTCCTTGAGGGGGTAGCAAAGGTCCTTGAGGGACTTCCTGAGGTCCCGGAAATGGGAGTAGAGGTCCTTGAGGAGGCTGTAGAGGTCACTGAGTGAGTTGACCTCTAACAGAGGTTTAGTAGACTTTAAAGGACCAGTGTGTAGGATTTAGGGGGATCTATTGGCAGAAATGGTATATAATATTCATAAGTATGTTTTCGTTAGTGTAATCACCTGGAAATAAAAATTGTTGTGTTTTTGTTACCTTAGAATGAGCCCTTTGTATCTACAAGGCAAGGCAAGGCAGCTTTATTTATATAGCACATTTCAAACAGAGGCAATTCAAAGTGCTTTACATGGGCAAAGATAAACATTACAATGACATTCAAAACAATAAGAATAAAATCAATTAAGAAAAAAATTAAATTAAATTTTAAAATGAGATAAAACACAGTTACAGTGCAGTAAAAAGATGTAAGTTGCCAGTGCAACAAAGGAAAGAAACGTGCATTAGAGAAACCATTCATGCAAATGCACTGGAGAACAGCAGGGTATTTAATTTCGTTTTGAAGGCGGCTAAAGTTGGGGCGCATTTGAGATCTTCAGGAAGTTGGTTCCATCTGTGAGCAGCATAGCAGCTAAAAGCTGCTTCACCCTGTTTGGTTCTGACTCCAGGAACAACCAGCTGACTGCTTCCTAAAGATCTAAGTGCCCTACTGGGTTTATATTCTTCAAGGACATCAGAGATGTATTTTGGCCCAAGATTACTGAGCGATTTATAAACTAGCAGCAGCACTTTAAAATCTATTCTATAAGTAACAGGAAGCCAGTGTAAGGATTTAAGAACAGGAGTAATGTGCTTAGTTCTCTTGGTTCTCGTTAGAACTCTGGCAGCAGCGTTCTGAATGAGCTGAAG
>LKNJ01007496.1:776-21537 GCA_002120245.1 Maccullochella peelii | reverse complement strand
TAGGCATAAGTTCCAACTTAAATCTTACACCTAGCCATTAGCAGGTGTAAAGTCCTCATATAATAGCGGTTGGCATGGCGCATCGTTTTAAAAGGTGGGATAACTTGGAGGATGATGAGGAGCAAATTATACCGGCAAGCAAAATATATAGGGTTAGATAACTTTCTAATTAATAACTACTAATCTAACAGTTTGCCAGTGTAGGCTATCATTATGTGTTTGTCATAAGTATTGTTATGTAGCACTGGCTGTAGATTAAGGTTGTATAGTTATCACCTAGTCATAATGCTTTGTCCTGTACCTTTTTGTTGTTTGGTGATTAACGGTAGCTATTTTTAGCCGCTAGCCTCTTCGCTATTGCGTAGCAAAGTGTTCGAAGACAATTGGCACGAGAGACGACACGGTAATGTTATTGGCCACAGGAAGTGAAAACGCCATTTTCTGCGACAGTATTTTGATTAGCGTGGACTTTACGGCAGAGTAGCTAAGATGAACCTTTCGTCTCCGTGGTGCAACCAAACATCAACACAGTTGATCAACTAGTTTCAGCGTATCGTTTAGTGTGGACTTTGCACCCTAACTTAAGAGAGAACCTATAGCTGGTGCAACAGGCTGCTGATCTCTTTATTTTCCTCCATAGTATTCCTCTTCAGTTACAGTAGGATTACACATATTTCAGTCACAGCCCATTTTAGCCAACATACAAACCAAAGCAACATACTTTCACATTAGCAGTTCAAATAAATGGAAGATAAACCAGATGTCTGACAATTGACTTTGGCTGTGAATTTAGAGCACTCTTCTATCTACAGTATGTACAGGGAGTAAATCATATTTAGACATTTTTTGTTAATTTCCCAAAAAATGCTATATAAAACACATACACCCAGAATATTTCCAAACAAGATAAAAAGCACTGGAAAGTGTCTAGAGTGGTGGAAGAAATCCACAAAGCTCCTCTAAATGATGTAATGTACTCTTAAATTCTTTTTACAAGGTCCGTGACAGATATTTTGGTCTCAGATTCCATTCTAATTGGCTCTGAAAAATCTTTAAAACGTGTTTTATGGCTTGATGCAACTTGCGGACACCCGGAGAAGCATGAGTAAAAGATGGGTGGGAATGTGGCTGAAGAAGAAAGGGGGAGGATGAGAAAGAGTGTGGAAGGAAGAGATGGAAAGTCAGCAACAGCAGATTCAAAAAAAGTTCATGGCATGGTTAGAAGAGATTATAAAGGAAGCCAACATGAACAAAAAAACGTGTGTGAGGAAGTGTGTCTTCCATCCAGCGCCTGAGGGGGAACAGAGAAAAATAACTTTAACAAATGCTGCATGTTTCGAAGTCTGCACTCTCCTCTCTGTACGGTCGCTGATCGATAGCGGCTTCTCAATTTTGCAGTGCAATGAGTTCTCAATAAACCCGTGAACGGGCATTACGCCCCCTCTCTCCTGTTACTGAATCCAATTCCACAGACAACCTCAGACTTGCCCATAATGGATTCTCTATTTCATAGGCTTTGGCTTGTGTTCCTATGGCGCTTGGTTAATATTTCAGCCCTCTGTCTCTCTTCCCTACACAGCCCACTTTGTTGTATTGATTTATTTGTGCATGCCCCTACATACCACCTCTGTGGTGGGAAGATGATCTATTATGGAATTTAATACCGTTCAAAGAGCTCATTTTATTCTTTTTTCTTCCTTTTTTTAATAGAAAATGATAGGGGGTGCAGTATGCGCCACGCTGAATAGGAGTGGTCAGAAAAGGTGAGGTCATTTATCCAGTGTTGTCCTGCGACTAACAAACAGGAAGTGTCCCGTTTGGCTGTTGGTTAATGGTGAAAAGCATCCTTCAAACCATATATAGATAAACGCATTAGTAGGGCTTAAATTATCAGTAGTATGGATGCAGACAATGGCTGAACAGGAGGAGTTCTGTTTCCTGCTTGGTGATGGAGGTGAGGAAGCGGCGTCGGAGGATACAAGAGGATGTTAAAGAAGGATGCACGGTGCACAGATGTGGAGGAGGAAGCCTGAACCCAGGGCACATGGCTGCTCTCCTTCCTGTATCCTGCATCCTATGCCAAACACCTGGTCAGTTCATTAGAATGACTATTTTCCTCACAAGCAGTAAGTGTAAACGCTGTAGACTGGAGATGAGGGGATAGAATTTTGAATGTAGAGTCCAGTGGAAACCAGCGGGAAGCCCATCTGTTACAGTGACATTCCATGCTGTAAAATCCTTTACACTGTTCAGGCCCTGCTTGTGTCTGTACTCTCAGCACATTCTCATCCCACGTCGTCAAATACCAACGCTGCTTTGTCACGGCCCTTTTAACATGTGGTTAATGTTGTGAAGCGGTTGCAGGCTAGGTTTAGACACCAAAACTACTTGGTGGGGTTTAGGAAAAGATCATGGTTTGGGTTAAAATAAGTTACGTGACGAAAATCATGATGTAGGCTGTCAGTTAAGTCAGCCACGTACGTAACTTAAAAACTAAATACGTCAATGTTTGGTTACACACTGGCCACAAACCCCAGCTTCCTGGGTGAAAGTCCTGTATTTGACCCATCCATCCACCCATTCCTTTGTCTCTCTTTATACTACGTCAAATACTGATGTTTTTTCTCGACCCTCAACGTCTCAGACGCACAAGGTACCCTTTCAACTTTGAAAGCCGTTGAAAAAAAAAAGCCCCATGCCTCTCATACAGAAGGTAAAGGGTACCTTGTGCGTCTGAGACGTTGAGGGTCGAGAAAAAACGTCAGTATTTGACGACCTGGGAATGAGAACGGGCTGGTACTGTATATTACAGTGCAACAAGTTGGTGAATTGTGGAGAGATACAGACGAATTAAACTAAAACTCTGGATAAATTAGTGAGGAACATATGGAATGCAGATGCTTCCCTACAGGTGCATTACATTATATCATATATAATGCTCTGTGACATACAGTGTAAATTTAACCAATAAAAATGAAGTAACTTTTGGAAACGATAACTATGACAAAATGTGTTATAGTTCTCATCAACAAAGAAAAAAAGAAATAATAATGTGAAAAACTGATGTAATGAAGTACAAGGGTATCCTCTGCTGCCCAAAACTATCTCTTGATTGATTTAGCTGCTTGGCCAGTTGCACTTCATTCAGTAACTTTATGTCTCTGCCAGTAATGTTAGCTAACGTAATCGTTTTGAAGGAAAACATATGTGGAAAAATGCAACCACAGTCCCAGTGAAAATTAGACAAGACGCCGCACCAAAACAGCTGGGACAAACCACCAAAACATGCAAGCCAAAATGGCAATTTACAAAAAAGGCCAGTCAGCTGTGTGTCATGTTGCTTTCATGTAGAACTGAAGGCAGAATTAATGCAGGCTAAATATGCCCCAAGATGAGCAATGAAAGAATATTATTTTGTTAATGTTTTAGCTGCACATCTCAAGCTAAACCCAGTGAGCAGTATTTAAGAGAACAGGTGAGTGAACCCAGCTTCTGAATGATCCGGCTGCTCAGCAGTGGAGAGATCAGGTAACTGCAATAATGCCAGGTGACAGTGACAGCTAGCAGAGAGTGACGAATGCTGTTCATCCCTATGATGAGTAGCACTGCAGCTGTTATGGAGGCTCATGGTGGAACAACACCTCGCAAAAAGACTTCATGTTGGTTTTTCCTTTAATTTGTCACCAGGTTGGCTGACATCAGACAAGAATGGAGGCAACTGAGTGATATCTTCAAGGGTGCATAATCTATTCTGATTAATGAGATGTATTCTTCTTGAATGGACAGTATATATAAGGATGACAGGAGACAGGAGGGATGATTAAAGCCACGAAAGTCGTGTCAGTCGCTCTTTCTACACAGTTTTGGGTCTGTCAAATGACTCCAGCCTTGTGTTTAATACAGTGACAGCCAGATTGGGGTGACCTAATTACGCAAAAGGAAACTCCAATTTATCACAATTATTGCAAAAACACTAATCAAATGAAAAAAGGCTATGTCTGAAGAGGCAATGATAAATAGATTTGCAGTTAGGACGATTCAAAAGTAAAATTAAAGACCATACAATGATTGCCCTCGTCTCTACTCTATAATTGCTGATGATGGTTGTATGTGATAATTGCGTTCTGCAAATTACAGTCTTTGTAAATTAGCTTACAATAGATTGTGCGTGCGGTATAGATTTTGGAGTAAAACTGGAAGTAATCAGATTTTGAGAACAAACAGGAGGATTTCAGTACACTGTGTTTCTGATGGTAAATTCCAGCAGGGAGCAGAACGTATCTGCTGCTAATAAAGTGTGAATACAGGATAACTCAGAAACTGCAGTACTACTGTACATACAGCTTTGTTGATAAATACTGTATCTTGAAGGTACCGCCAGCCCCACCCCCAAGACACACCCCACCCCATTAACTAAATGTTAAGAGCAACTTCCAGGTGATCATTTCATTCGGTATTTTTTCATATCTGCTGCACAGAATGAATCCCTGATTGAGATGCTTTATTTAAGTGGAAGCCATTAGTGAGTCAGGTGCTTGTTTTGACAATCAATGCTTGTGTACTTGCACAGACCTTCCATTCCATTTACGCAAATTAAAATGATTTAAATGTATGTATTTAAGCTTAACCCTCTCACTGCAAACTAACCTCAAAAGAGAATACTGTTCAGAGTTACGTTTCATTTTGTGTGTTTCCACTTCAGTTTTCATTTTTCAGTGCATGCTGTGCTGTGTTGTGATTTATGCATGATGTATTGATTATTTGACATTTTAAATACAATCTTTACAGTGTTACAGCTGTTGCGACTAACAAAGACACGGTCAATAAAAGATAAATGCAACAATAAGATTTGTGCCAGGTTTTTGAAAGATTATACTCTTGACAGTGTCTTCTTTTACTTCCTGCAGCTTCCAGGTCGCAGGACGGACACCAAGCAGCAATGCGTCACCTCTGACATCATTAGATACTGATGGAACTGTGACCAAGCCAAATAACAGCCTCATGTTACTATAAGTTGTTGTTTATTGGGAAGACTGAATGTCGGCAAATGAAAAGAGAGGAAAATGAGCCCTGATGTTTCCAGCCATGCTGACTGTGCTGAGACACCATGATTACTATTAGAAAGAGGAACGGACAGCACAGTGTGTTTTCATTAAATATGAACCCCTTCCCTAACTGATCACTAGCATGAATCTAGCTCCAAACTACACTAGTACCTTACAAAAAGGAGTGCATTCTGAATTTTGGATTGATTTCTCTAATCAGTCTATTCTTGTGAGGAAATCTGGCAGAGGTACAAGTGAACGCAGCATGTCCACAGTACAGCAGACATAAATCATGCACCATTGGCAGCAGCATATATCAGAACTATATTGCCTAGGCATCGATTGCCTCTCAGACAAGATTGTGATGAGGATTGTGGTAAAGGGGGAAAATGAATTTCAGCTTTCGGTGTCTTTTTCCAATATCCCCAACTAGCCACGCAGTGAGGGCACAAATTCTTCCCTTTCCCCCATACTCTGTCTCCAGGTAACAGTGACAGCAAAACAACAACAGTGTAAATGAAAAGTATGCAGGTACATGTATGAATTAAACCTGTTCCTCCAAACATATACAATCATTTATTCATTTTTGTTCTTCATATGAACAGAAAAGTGGAATAATTTAATATCCTGGTAAATGGACTAAGGCAGAAATTTTCTCTGTGCTTCAAATGACAAATATTATAATTAAAACAGGAGGACGTGGGATTTGACTGTGAGATAAAAGGCGTTTTGGCTGCAGCAGCTCTTTTCATGTGCCGTTGTGTTTTAGGAGGCTAACATTTAAAATACTCGGTCAGCAGTCAGAGTCTAAAGACTCTCTCAGGGTTTACATTCAAGCATCCAAGCTTCAGAGCAGAACCAAAGGGACACGAGAATGGACCAAAAAAGCACAAACATCCATTTACTCAACCTGAAACACACACACACATAATACACACACCCACACTAAACCAGAGAGGTGCGCATATACTCTCATACGCAAGCCCACACAATCACACACACAGACAGTGGATTTCAGATCAATGCCAGAGGAGAATCAATGGATGGTGGGGGTTGGGAAGGCGAACTCGCTCATGGCAAAGATATATTTAGAAAGGTAAAAGACCTGCATGTGGGACGGCTGCAGAGGAGATAGCAGGAGGAAAAATGAAAGAGAAAAAGGCAAGAGGAGAGATTCTGTGGAGTTAATTGATTTAAGTGAGGTTGAGGAAGGAGGCGCCACTGGAATGCACGCCGTCTCCCCGAGGTTCTCATTGATGACAGATGCTGCTCACCTAATAGCAAACAACCTGCCCATCTCATCTCCACACCCCACATGACCAAAACAAACCATATGTGGGCTGCCACTACTCTCCCGTCTTCTATAGTTCCTGCCAATTGGGACACCTCCTTAAGAAAGTCCTCAAGAAACACGCTTCACAAGATGCATCTGCACAGAGACAGAACATGTTGACATGTTGAGATGGAACTGAGACTGTGCGATCAATTAAAACACACAGCTGTTCATTTTCTCCTGATTCTATAGACTATAGCATTGTTTGGGAAGATTTTCTTGCTGTAAATCTAGGGGATCCGTTTGAGTTTTCAGTGGTGTCCCAGTTGGCGTATGAACATATGGTGAGCTTATCTGCCTTCCATCGTTGTGCTTTGAGTTGTAGTTTAGCTTTGGGATGCAGCAGCAACTCTAGAACGAGAAGTTAGAGAATCCCTCCGAGTCCAAACACTGGCAGTTTTTGAAAACCCTCCACCAGCACATCGGGTTTCATAACAAAAGCATAACAAAAGATTTTTTTGTTTTTGTTTGTTTCAATGATAAATACCTGCAAGCAGCCCAGAGAAGTAGAGGATACATGTAAAACATTTTTCTCCACTATGGTAAAAAGTTTTACTTGAACTCAAAATGTCAAGGCATCCTTTATTTTGTTGGCCTAAACTTTAAACTATTTTTTTGAAACTAACTTTTTAATTACACCCACATTCTCTGAATGAATAAACATCTTTACAAATCAGTGAGAATGACTAAGTAGTCTGGGATTTTCAGGTCTCAGGTCTAAAGGGGAATTTGTTTCGCCATTCAAACTGCTGCTATTATGTCTTGTCCTTCACTTAATTTAGACTTTGCATAACATAAATGGACGAGGTGTTGGGGGGGCACACATATACATCTATACTTTCAGATCTCCACAAGGAAAGGACAGTGGGCCCGCCCCCACACAAACACACACATCCATAAGAGATGGAGAGGGGGCGTGTCAGCGTGCCAGAGAGAGTGATGGATGAAGGTATGTCTGAGGGCGGGACGAGCCAACAGGGAGGCTGCTTCAGATGAGTGACGCCCACTCACCTGCCACAGCCACCAAAAAAAAAAACACCAAATCACAGGCAAATTAATGAGGAAACTACCATCTGATGTGCAGAAATAGGTGAGAGGGCGATCGCACTGTGAAGCTGTAAAACCTTTAAAAGACACATTGGCTCAGATAACAACACAAGACATAAAGATGTCAGCCAACACCTCAAGTAGGTAAATCTGAGGTCAAAGCTTTTAGAACTTCAGGGGTTTTTTTCCATCCATGAGACTTTGTGTAGCGTACTGTGTGTCTTCTATGGGATCTGATGACTAACAACCCCAGTAGAGATCTTTGTCCCCCTCCGGTGGTTAAACACGAACACAACACTCTTTCATGCTTTCTAAGCTACAACAAAGCCCATACATCTATACTCCTTTTCCACCCAAATCTAAACAGTCTTACATATAAATTAAATTTATGGGTATTAGTTGAACAATGGGTGATTTTTATTTTGCCAGTAAGAGAAACTACTAGACTTATGTAGCCACATGTGAAAGAAAACTAGCTGCTAAATGTCCCCTCTGATACATAAAGGTTAAAACAAATGTAGGCAGCTTTTCATAAATCTCTATTATAATGACAAATATGAGTTTTTGCAAGTGTACACCCCATGTCATAACCAGTTGATTTATCATATATGACTTAATAAAAATGTGTGGATTTTCAATAACTGTTTGAATGTTGTACACACTCCCTGAATTCAGTGAGTGTGTGCTGCAGCACAGGTTAAAATGTCACCTATCATCCCTGGAGGTAGAAAATAACAAAGTCAAATGCAGTACTCCAGTATACTGCCCTACAAAGTCAAAACGCAGTAACTACATATTTGGTCAAAGTTGAGTTAAAACCAGAATCTGACTTTCTGACACATGTTGCACCATTTAAAAATTAATTTAATTATTTTAGTTAGCTGGTTAATGCTATCCAGAGTGCCAGAGTCCTGTTTCCTGTAATTGAAAAATCCATTTTGATACTCCAACATGTTGGTTATTGACCACATAAATAAGGTAGCTAAGTCTAATTATAATGGAGAAAAAAAGTAACTAAAGTGCAAAAAGGTAACTAGCCTAGCTTAGCCGAGTAGCAGTAGCGGCCGTCTCCTCACACAAATTCATTTGATCTGATGTGGTTAAAATCTCTTTAAATCACATTTAAATGCATTTAATTAAAGATGAATTTAGTAAACTAGCTCATTAGCTGAAAAGAACATGAAGCTGAAGAGACATATTGTTTGTAGATACTGCATTTTCCTGACTCCCTTTAGATTGTCAAAACGTCAAGTGCAGTATATAAATGTTCTTTTTAGGTTTTATGTAACGTCTGTGTNTTTCAGTAGTTTTTTAAACTTAAAACCCCGATGACACTTTTGTTTGACATCCTCCATCCTCAGCTCGGCTACATGATTGTTTTATTTACCGCCTGTGTGCTGCGTTCATGTGTTGTCACGTAAATAATAAACCCCAGCACTGAACAGGAAGCACCATGTGAAGAATGACGTGACTGAACCAAACATGATTTCAAAATGTTTGTCGGGTATCCACCCTGTAGTCCATGGTGCTGAAATATGCGCCAAAATAGATCCGATGAAAGGCGTTTTCACTGCTCTCTCTAAGTCGTGCATTACATGCAAACATTAGGCTGTGAAGGTGAGAGAGATTTCAGTAGGATAGTAGGTCCTTGACGTCATGCCACATTGCCATACCTTGGCTTTTGCTGAAACAACGTCCCTGAATGGAGAAAAAAAGTAACTAAAGTGCAAAAAGGTAACTAGCCTAGCTTAGCCGAGTAGCAGTAGCGGCCGTCTCCTCACACAAATTCATTTGATCTGATGTGGTTAAAATCTCTTTAAATCACATTTAAATGCATTTAATTAAAGATGAATTTAGTAAACTAGCTCATTAGCTGAAAAGAACATGAAGCTGAAGAGACATATTGTTTGTAGATACTGCATTTTCCTGACTCCCTTTAGATTGTCAAAACGTCAAGTGCAGTATATAAATGTTCTTTTTAGGTTTTATGTAACGTCTGTGTCAACAATTAATAATAATCAGCCTAAAAGGCATAAAATTATTATGAAGCCGAAAAAGGTTCATGCCCCCTCACCACACGTAAACCGATTGAATTCTTGTCGATCATTAACAATTTTGGGCAAGCAACAAATAAAAAAGGAGCCAAGTGAAATAAAAGAAATGATTCAGGTCAGCACGGTAGTATCAGCAAACTTTTTATTTCCATACATCAATCATATTCATTCAACTTAGTCCTTCTCCATATTTTTTTCCCTGGTCATCCGTGCCCCCCAGTTTGAGAACCACTGCATTAGACCCATATAATAGCATTTCTATAGCATAGAAGCATTTCTGTTGGTGATTGCTGACATCTGGTGTTTAATATGAGCATTACAGTGACCGGGTGATATCCCCAAGGGAATTCTCAAGGGACCTTTCCCCTTCTGCTTACTCTGTACTGGTGAATGAGCCCAGCAGCTGTTAGAAAGCTCTTCATCGGGCATAACGAACGTGTTCAAGAGAAGAATATTGACACGACTAGTGAAGGGCTAAATAGCTAAGACGCTGTCGCTGATGAATACGTTTGAGCTAAGAAACAGTGATATACCTATAAAATGGATTTCAGGGGAAATTATTTATTTTATCAGTCTGAGCTTTGCCCATCAGGCCACTAGAGGGAACCATAGATCTACATATTGATTCATGTTATGCCAACATAATATGTGACTTTCTGTGAGGCAATAGTGCGGAAGCCCTGAGAGGCAAGTGAGGAAACAAATTCTGGTGATGCATTTATTAATTCTGACCTAAATTGTTTTCTCCCCTGTGTTTATTACTTAAGAACAGGTGAAAAAATAAGTTTTTGTAGTTGCAGTTTTTGCAGTTTTGCCAGGTGAAAAAATCATTTTTCGAAGTTACTTTTTTAAAATCTGTGAAAACAAAAGAAAAAGTTTTGCCAGGTGAAAAAATTTGCTTTTTCAGGGTCAAGTGTTCATTGTTGTAATACTCTTTTTGGCCACAAGATCCTGAAGTGCACCACTATCCCATTTTCTAAATAGGACTAAAAGCATTCATGTTTTCTCTACCTTTTTCTTCACCTGCCAATTTTTCTTCCACCTGTTTTCACAGATAAAAGTAACTCAGAAAAATTATCCCAGTAAACCTTTTTTTTTCACCTAGCAAAACTTTTTTTTTTTACCTCTTTTCACAGATGAAGAAAAAGTAACTCAGAAAAATGATCCTGGAAAAACTTTTTTTTTCACCTGGCAAAACGTTTTTCCCCACCTGTTTCACAGATGAAAAAAAATGAGGAACTTTGAAAGATTGTCCTTAAGTTAATTGTTAATTGTTCTTAAGTCATAAACACAGGAGAGAAAACATCAGACTTATTTTCTCACTTGCCTCTCAGGGCTTCCGTACGATAGTAATATGTGACTAATGTTTAATGTGACTAGTCTGTACGCCACCTAATAGGTCAAAAATGATTTGTCCTGTTTGGCCTATTTGCCATGTCTTATGTCGTTAGTCAGATATACTCATTAGAGAGGATGTAGAGTGAAGCACACACTGTTTGAGGATGTCTGATTGAGACCAAATCAGAAAATGTATCCCATTGTTGTCAAACTTAGTAGGTAGGACTTCTTATATTAACAGTGTACGCTTGATTTAAAGTGAAGTGACTGACAGTATATCAGAGGCTCCTGTGATCCACTGGAGGTCGCCCTTGTTCTTATATATTGCATCTTTATAGTGTCTTTTACCAGTGTTTCAGTAGTGTGGGTAAATGACATGGCTTCTGTGGTTCTGCCAGAGTTTTTATGGTTCCTTCATGGCAGTAGAGTGACTGCAAACATCAAGAATACTTTTTATCTTGTTCACTACTTACCCCACATGTTTTATCTCATCTAAGCTGATAATTGTTGTTCTGTTCTATTCACCAAATTAAACACAAGTGATCCACTTTCGACAGCCTGTGGGATGCAAAAAAAAACAAAAAAACAACCTGTGTTGTCTCTCAAAATGAGAATCGCCCTCTGCCTTTGATGAAGCTCTGTCAGAGACGCCCTTTGCCCCTGACATTTGCTTTCATGTGCAGGGGCTTTTGTTTTTTTTGCTTTTTTGACTGGCACAGCTCTTTCAAATGCAAAGCATGTGGATGGAGAGAGAAAGGAGGGTATGAAAGGGCACGGATGAGGGGTGGAGAGACACACCCTGTCCCCTGCCACCTCCCCAGCCCTCCCTTTTGTCGATCGTCTTGCTCACCAGGTAGGGAGGCGGCTGCTAATTGGTGGAGTAAATGCTGTGGCACGCATCCTAATTGTGCTTCCCCTGGAGAAAGCGCTCCGGAGAGACGACAACGTGACTCCATACTCCTTTCCTATCTTCACCACATATGTCTAATCTTTACCGTTTTCTCCTTTTCTTCTCTGTTCCTTGCTCCATAAGGCCACATTTTGTTGGCCTTATGGAGCAAGTTTTGGTAATCTGAGAACTTTAATCTAGCACAGCCAGATTTTTACATACAAGAAACAAAACAACTTGGTTTAAGTAAAATGACCCTGACAGCAGCATGGGGATCTGCCATTTTAATTAAAAGATCACTTGCTTAAATGAAACTTTGGGGGGAAAAAACGGAAACTGTTTTGGTTTTGGAGCCTCATTGGAAAATAACATTAAATTAAAAGTTTGTTGTGAAGTAAGAAAGAACATATATATATATGTATATATATATATATATTTATATGAAGAAAAATACAGCATAGACTATTGACTCTGCATTCATTTGTTTTTCTCTTTATGTTTTGTCCATTTTGCAGTTCTGTTTCATGTTTGATTTTGAATTCATTAAATAAAATTAAAACACCTTGGCAATCACACATGAACATTACTTTTGTACATAATGCAATATAGTTTTATACCCTGCTCTCGACTGGCTTGTAGCCTACACTGTAGCAGGCGTGCTTTTTATTTCAGGTTCCAACTGCTCTCTGTTTTCAGAGGGCCTTGCAATTGTTTTTTAAAATTTTATTTTAGGTAAATCCACTCTAAAAATTGCACTATTTGGTGTGCAGTACAGCAAAGCCCCCAAAAAAGCTTTACTTTCATGCTTTTCAAATTGAGTCAAAGCAGGCATCCCTGAATTTTTAAACTCAGTAACAATTTAAATTGGGAACAGGATGCTGGAAAAGGTGTCTCGTCTTTGTTCTTCAACATAACGAAGCGAGGCCAGGCGTCAGTTGTGTTGTTGCTAGTTAGAGGTGACGTCATGCTGCACTGACTCACCTCTTCTCCTCCTTCCCACCTAGAGTCTTTACAAAGCAGCTCGTTCCTTTGTGTCAAGGTAAACGCAGCTGCAGTACAAGGTCAGATGATGTGATATCAGGCGGTGATATCACCCCTGTCAGGACTCCAGGACACACATCCCCAAAATGGTGAGGTCAGCCTCACCCAGCTGCTTGTCTTATTCTGCTGTTCTCACCTGTTCTATTGGAACATATGATCATAGACAGTGTTTATGAAGAGATTTGCTCTGAGCTGTCCAAAATGTCAGACATTAAAGGTGATACATGCATATTTTCAGCTGTGGAACTGTTTTGAAATCCAGTCATGAGTCTGCTGTATATGTATTTGGGTCATTAATCGTCTTTGCTAAAGTAACATACAGCCTTTCCTTGCAACCATTCATTTTAAAAGTATGATCTCACATCATCATGTGAGTAACTCACTGTTTTTAGTCATTCGTATTGATTTATAGTATGGCAAACCTCATAGTCCCTGGATATGTGGTAACAGAATTCCTTTACCATCTATTTCAACTCATATATTTGATTAATTTATTATATTTTAAAAGGGCTGTATGGATGCATGTGATGTTCCATTACATTACTTTCATTTACACGTTTAGACACTTTTGTCCAGTGCAACATAAGTACAAGTGAATTCAACCTCAAGGAAGAAGAGTAATTTCTTCCTTCCACATTTGTAAGTGAATGTGATGTATGTTGAAGTATGTCTGGACCAGTCAAAATAATGTACAAAATTGTATTATAGCAATACTGACATTTACGTACAAGCATACACACATTTACACACACACACACACACACACACACACACACACACACACACACACACACACACACACACCAGGAGGCAGAAAGGTCCAGTGGCATGGATTAGTATAAATAACTCATGAGCCTAACAGGACCGGTGGGGAAGAGGGATGTAAACAGAGTAACCTGCCTGTTAACTCTCTCTGGATGTGTCTGTGTGTGTGTGTGTGTGTGTGTGTGTGTGTGTGTGTGAAATGTGCAAGGTCTTCAGCCTGGTGTTTAGACTTGAGAAGTTCATACAATATCTGTGTTCATACATGCTTTACTTTAAGAACTTAAAGTAAAGAACATAACATAAATGACATAAAACATAAATATTCACAACATGTTATATACAGTATTTGAATTACGGCAGAGGACGGTATGAGTTAATTATAGGAGCCTGAACAGGATCTTTGGGAAATTGTAATAATTTTGTAATCAACTTTTTAAAATGTATTAGGAGCCGTTTGTTATTGTTTTAATTTTTACTCTATTTTAATTTTAAATATTTGTATACATGTATATGTTCTGTATGTTCATTTCATTGTGCAGCCCTGTGTTGTAGAATGACAAACAAATGAACCTTGAACTGAAATAACTCTATTTCTACTATTACAACTGCTAATAATAATAATATTGTATTTAATATAATTATTATTATTACCAAAGGATCTAAGGTGTGTCCCAACTCGGACCTCCTGCAAAAGCAGACTAAACCCTGTTATTTGCTTCTTTCTACAGCTGTTATACAGCACTTTGGTCAACGAGGGTTGTTTTTAAATGTGCTTCATAAGTAACTTTGACTTCTCCTGTTGTGTTTATTTGTGTACTTGTTCACACTTTCTTTCTTTCCTTTTAAAGTCTGTAAAAGCTCCTTGAAGCTGTCCCCTGTATGAAATGTGATATATAATGAATCTGCCTTTGCTTAGCACGGGTCAAACTACACTTTCCATGATGCAGCTTGATAGCACCTTTCATTACCGTAAACCTGTCAAATACCCATGTTTTTCAAACTCTTGTAATGCAGCGTTCTGTTTCAAATGACCAAAAACTGAGATAACATCAGCTTGGACTTAGGAAATGACCCTGATGACATCATCTTTGGGCTTTGGAGCGCTCCCTTCAGAACCAGTCAAAGAGATCTCTCACAACCTGGCAACCCAGAACTTGTTCTTATTAATGGTTTAAAACTAATTTATAAAGCATTAGGAAATTATATATTAAACATCAATAAAGCCATTAGTTACATTTGATGAACCATTTAAATAGGCTGTCTTATTAGAAAGTGGTACTGAATGTAACGTGTGTTATCAACTGAATGAAGTTATTCCTGCCTCCACACACTACATACTATAATCTTATAGTTTCGTGCCCATCTCTGTGCTTATGTTCATGCTAGGTTCTTTATTCATACAGTAGAGGTATTTATATCATGCAAACTTTGGTTTCTGTTCTCATGAAACTGCTACAACCTACAGGAACCCTGCACACCAAATATGAGCCTTGTCAGCTCTCCCTGGACCAATAGGGCTAGAAATACTGGCCATGATAACTTAGTGGCAACTGTTGAGCATTATTCACAACATCCATTTAAAAATTCTTTCACCCAAAAACAGACTGATATGCATGTGTGTTGTTAAGCAGCTGGCTATAGTTCAACTTTTAAGCTGGTATCAAAGTAATGGCAGACAATCAGCATGTACATGCACATTTACTGTGCAACAATAGCCGTGTATTTGCAGGGATTGTGGTTAGACCTGTGCATCGAGGATATATGAGAAAAAATGAGTGTAAAATTGCTTTAATGAGAGGATCTAATGGCCTGTGGTTTGCATATATAGTAGGATATGATGATCGTGTGTTCATGAGCCACATGCCCACCTGACCTTGTACGCTGTGAGCTGATTTAATGGACTAATTTAACTATCTATCTGAAACACTGTTCCTATAAGAAGATTCATAAATGAATGAACCACATCTTCACTGCCCTGAGGGGAATTTATCTAGCAGAAATTAGGGAAATAAAGAGTACACAAAGAGTACACAGTGTAGCATTTATATTTACACTTCATGTTACTGTATGCAGCAATTTTGTGGACTATAATGGCTGCACTGCAAGGAATGATTGGAGCCTGTCACATGCACACACTCGCCATTGTGCTCTTTCTTGCCTTGGCATTATGTGAGCAGCAGTATTTGAGCAGCATGGACAAGCCAGCACTCAAAGAGGTGTCAGTGGCCCCCGCTGTGGGCAGCAGCAAGACCCTGATTAGTGCTAATGAAGACCTGCAGGAAGTGTTCGTGCATGTGGGGGGTGTACATAGATTAGAGTTGCAGTTGTGTGCATGTTAAGCTGCTTTAATGAGACTAATTGCATGTGAAATATGTGCACAAATAATGAATTGGGCGTTTAGTGAGCTCTGCTACCCACCTGTAAGAGTCACAGCATGATTAACTTTCATAAACCTATAGATGCAACTCGCTGCACAGTGGACTTGATAGTCATCTCTGACCTTTAACCCCGTGCTCTGTACCTCTCCTCCACCTGTAAATGGACGTCCACTATTCCAAATCACTCCCTGCCACCCGCCCAGTCTGTTTCCATGGCGACTTGCCCTTAACCTTCTGCCAGCCTTCCCCCATGGCGTCGACCCCCCTCCGCTCCTTTCCCCGGTCTCTGTTGCTCCCAGCCTGGGAAATCAGGCTAATAAATAGCTTTATGGTAATCAGACTGGTGAACGGCAAGTAGAGCTGCCAATCTTAATACACTTATTAAAGTGCCTGAAAATGTCAGTCTCCCTTGTTGCCCTGTGGCCCTCGCCGCACGCTCGCTTCACTTTTCACACTCTGTGCTGGTAGTCTCTGCTGTCATGATCACTTCTCCTGCCTCTGTTCATCTTTCTTTCAGTTCATGTGTATGAAGGTATTATTGGAGCAAAACAATTGAGCACCTGTGACAGTGGAATTTGTAGCTGTAGAAAATAGCCACACATGTGTATCAGTAAATTTGAAGTCACAGAGAAAAATGCTTTACAAAGCAGCAAACCTGTAGAATTGTTTTCTCTCCCACAAACACAACACAGCAGTCACACCTTCTCAAATTCTTCATTGTAGGTGCACAAATCCTACGCTATGAATCACAAATTAAGAAACTCATTCACTCACACTTTTGCTACAGCTGCTGCAGTAAACGTAAAACTGTAAGTAAACTACAACTGCTTGAATCTGCCGCTACGAGTCTCAAATGCTGTTTTGTCGCTCACAAATGACAAGTTCCACGCACTCTCGCTTTTGCACCACATAGCTCAGTGAAATGTGGAGCAAAAGTGATTTGTGTACTTGTAGCCCTGAGGCCAGGGGTAACCTGCAGGTGGCAGTAATGCAATGTCGTGGATGCCAACAATAGACATACAGTGTATATGTAGACGCCGCATTGGCCGCTGGATCATACGTCAACGGCGCCGCCATATTGGAAAGGGCAACTTGTCCAGAAGGCGGGACTAGAACGGACTGGAAAAGATAGAAAGCCCTTCATTTTTTTAACCGCTCAAAATGTCTTAACCACTTAGTTGTCCATATTTGAATCAATATTATATTGAGGACTGACTCTTGCAATATTTGGAGTAAAATTGCACAATATACATAACATGATATGTATATGCATATACTGTATATACTATTCACTACTTGTTATTTACTATTTTTATTTTATTATTTACTATATTATACTAATATTACAATACTGTTTATACTACATATACTATTTAAATCTATTATTATTATTATCATATTACTACTATAATATAATATACTCATACTATATCTTATTGTATTTATAGACTATTAACAATGATAATATGCTATACTGCTATATAGTATATATCTGTATATTGTACTACTACATTTCACTTTATACTATATTACACTTATATTTCATACTGTTTATACTGTACTATATTTTTACAATTTCTTACCACATCATGTAAATATGTTATACTGTTACACCACCACTATGTCACTTTACTTTACAAAACTGCACTGTTATTCTAAGCACTGGTCGCGACTCGCGTGTACTGTAAATTTGAGTTTAATGACTTGTATAGCCTCTATTGTTATGGCACAGATTAGACTTAAACGCTGACAGTGATGGTCAGGTTTTGATAGAGAGAGGATTAGTACCGGTACTCAGTTATTATGATTATAGCCTAACTATCCACATTCTAAGTAACTCCAGCCTCCAATATGTTTTCTGATTTCACCCACCATTATGCTTTTGTTTAAATTTTAAATAAGCGCGCTGGTCAGTTATGTTGGTTTCTTAGTTAGGTTAGCTCCTCTTGATTCTCAAAAGGTAAGCTAGCTAACACTGTTACGTTAGCTTGCTATCCAATCGTCTCTTGCTAGTTGTGAAAGACACCCCCTAAGATATAAACAAAAGCATAATGGTGACATCAAAAGGAACTTGTCATTTGTGAGCGAAAAAACAGCATTTGACACTTGTAGAGGCAGATTCAAGCAGTTGTAGTTATTGACTTGTGTTTGTGATAGAAATATATCCAAGAAAAAAATATAGATTTGTGAGAAAATATTCTACAGGTGTCATTGCATGAATTCACATACTGATTTGCAGATGTGCAAATTTTGTTAATGACTTCACATTTTTTGATGCGGGTGTGTGAATGTGTTTTGCACCATGTTTACTGCAGCAACTGTAGCAAAAGTGTGAGCGTATGAGTTTCTTAATTTGTGATTCATAGCGTAGGATTTGTGCACCTGCAATGAAGAATTTGAGAAGGTGTGACTGCTGTGTTGTGTTTGTGGGAGAGAAAACAATTCTACAGGTTTGCTGCTTTGTAAAGCATTTTTCTCTGTGACTTCAAATTCACTGATACAAATGTGTGGCTATTTTCTACAGCTACAAATTCCACTGTCACAGGTGCTCAATTGTTTTGCTCCAATAATACCTTCATACATGTCCTCTGTGAGGATTTGTATTCTTTGTCAGAGTGTAAGGCCAGAGGTCTCAGTTCCTCTCATGCCAGGGTTACCAAATACAGAGCACCCACATCCATGAGGACTCTTTGTTTGGTTGTTTGTTGGAAATGAAAGAAATCACTGCGAATCACTCTGCGTGACTGGTTTCTCTAATGCACTTTTATTTTCTTTGTTGCGTTGGCAACTTACAACTTATTACTGCACTGTAACTGTATTTTATTTCATTTTATCTCATTTTAGAATTTCATTTTATTTTATTTTAATTGATTTTATTCTTATTGTTTTGAATGTCATTCTACTTTTTTTTTTCCTATGAAAAAAACTTTGAATTGCCTCTGTGTTTGAAATGTGCTGTATCAATAAAGCTGCCTTGCCTTTTTTTTTTTTAATTGATTTTCAGATCTCACTGATAACATTTAAGGTCTTGCATGGTCAGGTTCCTAGTTCATTTTCAGATAAGGTAATCTCCAATGCTCCCCAGGCAGGTTTCTCCTGCACCTCATCCTGCCAGGAGTGACGGGGCCTTTAGGGTCCAGGCCCCTCAGCTTTGTAACATGCTTCCCGAATATCTCAGACTCATCTCAAATCAGCAGCATCTTTTCAAAACATTTCTTAAAACCCACCTTTACCCGGTTGTTTCATGTTTTTGTTGTTTGATTCTGCTGCCTGCTTTTTCTAATTCCCTTTAGTACTTTGTTTAGAAAAGAGCTACATGAATAAAGTTGATTGTGATTATTATTCTGAATTTATTGTAATGTGGCATTTTGATGACATTCCAGAAAAGTCTGCAAGTTGATGAATGAATTGTTTTTCATATTAATGATAACACTCATCATTATCCTGAAATTTAGAGGATACTGTATATGAAAATGAATTCACTTTTCCTCTATTTGTTATGTCCACAGCAATGTAAATCAAACAAAACGATATGTGTGTGTTGTGAACATGACCATGATTAAGAGTAGAGTATGTTTTCAGGTAGCACAGTCACAATTTAAAAAATAAAGACAGGAAAGGAAAATTAACGAAAGGAAAAAAAACATAAGACTACGAGAGGGAAAAAGAATAAATAAAGGTTGGACAAAAATATTACTGATCAGACAGCAAAAGAGTCAACACAGAATTTGTGTTCCTGCTCCACATTTTGAGCCCCTTAAACTCAAGAAGAGACTCCTTGAGAAGCACTGTGTTTGGCTTTCTTTTATAAAGCCGCTGCTCCTCCCTCATACGGAGTGTAATCTCGCTGTTTGAAATTGGAGTCATCGTGGCTTCCGCTCCTTGGGAGAATTGGCTACGTGGTATCAATCCACAATGTAACCTGACAGTGCAGCTGGTCCCCCTCTGCTCCTCCATGCTTATCTACTCTTCTGTGATCTGTTTCACGGGGCGTGCGTTTGCTGACCCCTCCTGTAAAATACAACCTGGCATCATTGTTCAAGAAAATCCCCCATTGTCGTCTTTTCTGCTGGCTTTTCAACTTTGACATAATCTCAAGTGTTTACTCCCACTATCACCATGTCAGGTATTTCTTCCACCCTCAGCCATCCATCATTCAAAATAGTCTTTGACACTTTGGACCCACTTTTCTAGCTTCCCATCACCTGTCCTGGCCTCTAACTGAAGGTTTTTGTACTAGGGTATAACTACTTCCACTGGCACCTCAGAATGGGGTCACTTAGCCAGTGGCAGCATCAGCAGCAGCAGCAGTTTGGCACAGAATACCAGATTAGGTTAGCCATGAGTTGGATCTGCGGTGTTAAAGGAGCACGCCAAGTTTTTGAGAGATGGGTTCAATTAACCGACCTGTTACATAATGAAAACACAACAATGACCAATGTCTTTCTAATAGATATCTCACTGCTAACACTTGAGCACATATTAATTAGTAGATGACTAACTTGATCCAACATACTGTATAAGCATGGCCTTTAACTTGTAAAAAGTTGTTATGACCGGTAGATATATAAATGACCATTAAAGGGTCAGTTCACCCAAATTACAAAACTACATATTTTCTCACTTAGTCCCAGTGGAATGTAACAATCTAGATGCTTTTCGTTTAATTTGCCAAGGTTTTGAGATACCAGTCTCTGAGACATCCCAATACAATGGACATGAATGGAATACTCACAGCATTGAAAAAAAAACATTTAAAAAATATTATAAAAATGTATGAAATTATATGTACATATAAAGTGTAATAATATAAAAACGTCCCTTTTATACTCCTCAGAACACTCACCAGTTTTCATAGGGCCTATTTATTC
>LKNJ01007495.1:26695-36803 GCA_002120245.1 Maccullochella peelii | reverse complement strand
CCCACGAAGTGTGAGCGGATCCATTGCGGTATGTTCATAAATCGCGCCTATACTCGAACCACTTCCTGAACCCGCGAGACTTCGAACGTCATCAGTGACATCACTCGCCCTAAACGACAAGCGTCGATACGCGCTTCACTAAAAACTTCCGGGATTTCTCGACACACGCTCTGAATCATCGGCACGGTACGACCCATCACTACCTTTATGTATTGTTTCCGTGTTGGATGGATCTCTAGTGTCTCTGATTTCTCATACCTGTAATACCTTCCTGTTTGCCTGTGTTGTAAGTGTTTAAATAAACCTCTTGAGCCTCCACAACTGTCTGCATTTGGGTCCTTCTGCTGCTGCTCCTACCCCACACTGTGACAGAAAGAGCTAGTGCATCTCTGTCGCTCCTTAGGTCTACAGCGTATATATGCTTAATGACAGGATAAAAGGGGACTCTTTAGGTAGGTTCACATATACTTCTTGGGACTAGTGTAGTCGACTACACCATCACTGACACGGACCCCTGCCTCATCATTGCATTCACTACGGCTGTGGCACAGAGGGTACTGCGGTTGTCCATTAACCCCAGGGTTGGTGGTTCGATCCCAGCTCCTCCTGTCCACATGTCGAAGTGTCCTTGGGCAAGACACTGAACTAAGTTGCCCCCGGTGGAGGCCAGCATGGCAGCTGTGTCCCCAGTGGTGTGTGAATGGGTGAATTAGACTACTGTTAGAGCTTAGATTACTGTTACAGCGCTTTGGGAACCGTTTCAATGGTTGAAAAGCGCTATATAAGTAAAAGACCATTTACTGTCAGACCACAGACCCCACTATCAGAGCACTGCCAGATAAATGTGTATATATAAAACCAGCTGTACATAAGCCAATGACAGAATCTGAGCCCTGTAAACTACATCAAATTTATAATCAATATAAATTGTCTCCTGATGGTGAAGTTAGATTTAAAAATGTAATCACTTCACCTGAAATTACTGATCTAATTAACACATTCCTATCTGTACAGTTTCAATCAAACCAACTGAATATGGCTGTATCAGCCAGT
This sequence comes from Maccullochella peelii, assembly GCA_002120245.1. Classification (NCBI taxonomy): domain Eukaryota; kingdom Metazoa; phylum Chordata; class Actinopteri; order Centrarchiformes; family Percichthyidae; genus Maccullochella; species Maccullochella peelii. The sequence goes on along the minus strand of LKNJ01007495.1, from coordinate 35,750 downwards.
AAAGCAGGTCTTACTAAGAACAGCTCTGCATCTAAACAGAGACTGAAAAAGGAAGAGTTGTACGACAAGGACTGCAAAAATGTCAGAATAAAATTAAGACAGCAGTCCAACCTAAAACACCGTGAGCCACAAAACACAGACCTGAGACAAAATTATGTGGAAACACTGAGAGAATAACAGATAATAAAACATAAGAAAAAACATCACGATCAGAATCTAAGAGAAATTGAGGAGTCCATTGATCAAAATCAGTTCTGGGAGAGATGGAAGAACTTAAACAACAAAAAAGACAACCTGGCCCTACAAAATGGTAACATTTGGAAAGATAATTTTGAAAAACTATATGAGCAAATTTCACCTAACGACCTCCATCATAAACAGAAGCAAATTCTAGAAAAGTTGACAATCCTTGAATCAACAATCAAAAATAATTAAAACCCCCTTGATTACATAATTACAATGAAAGAATTAGAAAACCGCATCAAAAAACTAAATCCTGGCAAAGCATGTGGGGTTGACGGCATCAGGACAGAGATGCTGAAACACAGCAGCCCTGAGCTGAGACAGGCCCTGCTTCAGCTCTTCAATCTCGTTCTTCAGTCAGTTTGCTTTCCTGAGATCTGGAGTCAGGGGCTTATTTCCCCAATACATAAGAGTAGAGATAAATTTGACCCTAACAACTACAGAGTTGGTTTTCCAGGCGGCTCATTGACCAGTGGCTGGTCACTTGGGGTCTGAGAAGACACAGAACTGGATTATGGCCCGGTTTTTCTGGCCTGGCATCTGGGCAGATGTGTGCCGTTGGTGTGCATTATGCCCAGATTGCCAGCTGGTGGGGTTAGGGGGTTGCTGGGGGGTTGCTGGGGTGCTGGACCTGGTTAAAGAAAATGGGAGGAGAGTCCCAGCACCAGTAAGAATGAGATTCAGTACGTCCTGGACCTGCGAGCAAAACTCCACATACTGGGGCAATTGTCACGGGAGAATTTGCTGCAGGCCCAGGAGCGTCAACAGCGCCTGTACAACAGAGGGGCCGGGCTGAGACAATTTGCACCGGGAGACAAGGTCCATATATTACTTCCGTCTGCCAGCTCGAAATTGCTCGCCAAGTGGCAAGGGCCCTTTGTGGTCACACGACAGTGGGGGAGACACCCAAATTTATCACCTGAATCTCCTTAAGGGATGGAAGGAGGCAGTGGATGTGGCTCTGGTGATGGTGGTGCCAGAAAGGGAGGAGTTGGGTCCTGAGGTTTCAACCTCGGGGAACTCGGCCTCCCTGCCCTGTGATGACCAGCTCTCCCCGTCCCAGAGAGCTGACACTGCCAGTCTGCAACAGTGGTTTGCTGACGTGTTTTCTCCTCTGCCGGGGCGCACCACTTTTATAGAGCACTGTATTGAGACCCGCCCGGGCGTGATGGTGTGGTCACGGCCCTATCGGCTGCCTGAACACAAGAGGAAAATTGTTCAGCGCGAATTAAAGGCTATGCTGGAGATGGGAGTAATAGAGGAGTCCCACAGTGCGTCACATCATTCTGGTAGTGAATGAAAGATGGTTCTGTGTGGACTATCGCAGGGTGAATAATGTTCTATCCCATGCGAACTCCTGGACCGCCTGGGCACTGCTCGCTTTTTCATGACACTGGATTTAACCAAGGGCTACTGGCAGATTCCCCTGTCTCCAGAGTCCAGGGAAAAAACGACCTTCTTCACTCCGTTTGGTTTATACCAATTTGTGACACTTCCGTTTAGGTTGTTTGGGGCCCCGGCCACGTTTCAGCGTCTCATGGACCGGGTGCTGCGCCCGCACGCTGCATATGCTGCCGCCTATTTAGATGATGTCATCATCTACCGCGATGTTCGAGTCCCTAAGGCAGGCAGGGCTCACGGCCAACCCGAAGAAGTGTGCAGTTGGGTGGAGCGAGGTACGGTATCTGGGACACCTCTTGGGCGGCGGGGAGGTGCGGCCTCAGGTAGATAAGACCGCTGCCATTTCGATCTGCCTGAAGCAAAAACCCGGGTGTGGGAGGAGTTTGGGGAGGCTATGGAGAAGGACTTTCGGTTGGTCTCAAGGAAGTTCTGGCAAACCGTTGGACGACTCAGGAGGTGAAAGCAGGGCTTGGCCCAGGCTGTACTCAGCGAGGGAGGAAAATGTTTATGGCCTGTGCATGCCACAGTGTGGGCATACAATTGTGATTACATTAAAAATCTAGTTTTGTAGGACTTTATCAGGTGTTTTATGGAACACTTCACCACTGCCAGTGGTATTCACACATTTAGGGAAAGAGAATTTATGAGTAATACTTTGGGGGAGGCAGACATTCTCAATGTTATAAACTGGGCCATTAGTCTGGTAGTCTGCACTGTGAAAGTTTCCATTGCTGGACATATTAACTAAGCTAGTGGACTCCATATCTGTAAATATTAGCTACAGTCAGTATGGCCTTGAGAATTATATGAATTACCACTCGTAACTGTGCAGTCAAGAAGGTCACCCATTGGTTTGGGGACTACCGTTTTGGACTTCTGTTTTGCTATTTTGAGTGCATTTGCTATTTTGAGTGCAGTTTCCAGCAGCCTTCAAAGAATATACAGGAAGTCCCAGAAATATTTACATCCTGTTAGATCCACCTATCCACCGATCTGATCCATCTAGACTACCTGTGGTTTGCAGACGAAGTTCAGATAGCTATGGCTGAAATAAACTTTATTATTATGCAGGACTGCTTCATGCTAACCAACTGGGATGTTTTCGAACATCAGGACCTGGAGCAGTTCACAGAAGCTGTCCTGGATTACATCAAGTTCTGCACGGATACTGTCACTGTGGACAAATGCATCCGGGTCTACCCGAATAGGAAGCCCTGGATGACAAAAGAAGTGCAGTGCCTGCTCAGGGAGAAGAACACCACCTTCAGGTCTGGTGATGGGGCACTATACAGTGCTGCCAGAGCCAACCTGAAGAGGGGAATCAGGGGCGCCAAGGCTGACTACAGGAGGAGGATAGAGGACTGCTTTCAGAGCAACAACTCCAGGCAGGTGTGGCAGGGGGTCCAGTACCTCACAAACTACTGTCCCAGCAACCTCTCTGCTCCCAACGGCGACGCCTCACTTGCAGAGGAGCTAAACCACTTCTTTGCCCGCTTTGAGGTAGAGTCACCGGAGGCAGCCCCACTACATCCACCAGCCCATGGCAGCCACATCCTCACAGTAGAGGAGCACGAGGTGAGGCGCACGCTGAGGGCTGTGAACCCGAGGAAAGCTGTGGGACCCGACGGTGTCTCAGGACAGGTGCTGAGGGACTGCGCGTATCAACTGGCGGGGGTCTTCACCAAGATCTTTAACCAGTCCCTGTCTGTGGCTGTGGTCCCCCCCTGCCTGAAGGTCTCTACAATAGTCCCAATCCCGAAGAAAAACCCCATCAGTAGCCTGAACGACTACCGTCCAGTAGCACTTACACCTATCATCATGAAGTGCTTCGAGAAGGTGGTCCGGACCCACATAATTTCAAAACTTCCATCCAGGTTTGACCCTCACCAGTTTGCCTATAGAGCTAACAGGTCCACGGAGGATGCTATAGCCACAGCTCTCCATGCTGCACTGTCCCACCTGGAGCAGCAGGGGAGCTACGTGCGACTACTCTTTGTGGACTTCAGTTCAGCATTTAACACCATCCTTCCAAACAGACTGGTGACTAAACTGTCAGACCTGGGACTATCTCACTCCATCTGCTTATGGATCAAGGACTTCCTGTCAAACCGCTCCCAGAGGGTGAGAGTAGGCCCCCACATCTCNTCAGCTCTCAGCCTCAGCACTGGATCCCCTCAGGGCTGTGTGCTAAGTCCCCTGCTCTACACCCTCTACACACACGACTGCACCCCCACTCACTCCAGCAACAGTATCATAAAATTTGCAGATGATACTACTGTGGTGGGGCTCATCTCTGGGGGGGATGAGTCTGCATATCGAGACGAGGTGGCGCAGCTGTCAGTGTGGTGCAAAAAGAACAACCTGGCACTAAACACTACCAAGACTAAGGAGCTGATCATAGACTTCAGAAGGAAAAAAATGGACACCCAGCCTCTGGTCATTGGCGGGGACTGTGCGGAGAGGGTCTCAGACTTCCGCTTTCTGGGCATTCACATAGAGGATGACCTGACCTGGAGCATCAACACCACTGCCATCATCAAGAAGGCACAGCAGAGACTGCATTTCCTGAGAGTACTCAGGAATAACCACCTTACACAAAATCTGCTGGTGTCCTTTTATCGTTGCTCCATAGAGAGCATTTTGACTTACTGCATCTGTGTGTGGTTCTCCAGCTGCACAGCTGCAGACAAGAAAGCGCTCCAGAGGGTCGTCACCACAGCCCAAAAGATTATCGGCTGCCCTCTCCCTTCCCTGGAAGATCTGTACAGTTCCCGCTGTCTCAGGAAAGCACAAGATATTCTCATGGACCCATCTCACCCAGGACATCTGATCTTAGAACTGCTGCCCTCAGGCAGACGTTTCAGGTCATTGAAAGCACGGACTAACAGGCTGAAGAATAGTTTTTATGCCAGAGCCATAACTACACTAAACAAAATCTGAACATTTTCTTGGAAAATAAATTCACGGTGCAATATAAAGGGATTGTGCAATATCTGCAGAATGTTAATGTTTGTGTGTGTGATGTTTTTATTTATGGCTTATTTAGTATTGTTTTTACTTATTTATTATTGTTCTAGCACCTTAAAGATTGGCATTTTTTTATTTCGTTGTACCTGTACAATGACAATAAAGACATTCTATTCTATTCTATTCTATTTTGTCCTTTACCAATGAAACAAGCTTCTCTTCCCCTAACAATGCATTGTTAAACTTCCAGTGTTTTGTTTCATGTGAGTTTAAGAGAGAAGAAAATACTACAGAAATAGAGGCATGATCCAATAATAATATATTGTGGATCTCAGCAAGTAAAGATTCTCTCATTTGCTTTAACAAAGTCGTAGTGTGGGAGGTATAAGAATCTGGTCTGTGTAATGCCTAGCATGCCCTACCCCTAACCCTAACCCATTCCCTCTTGTCAGGTGCCTAGTGCTTTTCTGGTTATTCCATGCTATAAATAGCTAGTTATACAGTTTTCATTGGGACTATTTCCTAAAAAAACATAGTTCCAATAAAAACTGTTAACAATGTGTTCTGTGGATTGGGCAATTCTCAATGCTGTGAGCACCATAGAGTACATTTCATTCAGCTCTATTGTATTTTGGTGGAGGCAAAATCTCAGAGACAGATATCTCAAAACCTAGACAAATAAATCCCAATCTATCTGCATGGAGAGATACCGCTAGAGGGAAGAGAGAAAATATGTTTTTTAGTCCTTTGGGCAAATTAGGTGAACGCATTTGTTTCTTTTTTTCAGGAACATTTGTTGTGAACATCATCCCCTTCAGGATTAATATACTTAATAATGAATATATAATAGCTGCATCACACTAATTCCAGGTTTAGATAAGCCTGATGCTTACCTTTCACATCCTCTCCGAGTCCGTAGCTGCTGCGGTCCGTAGTGACGGTGAAGGGTACAGGTTTTGTCTGCGGGCTCAGCCCAGAATGCTGGGGTCGCATATTTCCACAGCTGGCGCTAACTTGGCCTGAGCTGTAGCACCGAACCACCGGAGCAACGCACACCAGCAGCAGCACAACACGGTCCATTGCAATGAAATAATCAGTTTCCACTCTACTCAAAAATACAGCTGGTGAAAAACAGAGACCGTGGGTATGATACTGATATTCACCTGAGAGGAGCTCAGGTGGAGTCTGTGTGGAAACAATGACTAAGGGGGCGAAGAAAGGGAGGAGCGACGTATGGCGCACTGGGAGGAGGCCACAGGTAGACAGATGTATACCTGCTCTGTTTATCGCAGCTAGTCCTCTGCACATAATAGGGGAGACAGGGATGGGTTTGAAGTTGGAAAATCTATTTGTGTGTGCGTGTGTGTATGTTTGTGTGTTTTTCTCCTGTATATGACGACATTTCACTGGAATACATGCTTACTCTGTGTGTGTGTGTGTGTGTGTGTGTGTGTGTATATGTGCGTGAGAGAGAAATAGAGAGCTGTGCATGTTTCAGGCTTTTCCTGTTTGTTAGAATAGTAAAGTTTAGGCCCAGGAGGACAAAACACAATAGCAACAGCAATTCACATTTAAAGAGCAGATATGTTACAGCTACGCCCTGCCCTTTTGTTTGTAACTAAACCCAACAGCTCCAGCCATTACACGTGTAGTACCTCCTGATGATAAGCTAGCTATCAGGTTTTATTCATTATTTATTTATTTAATATTTATCTGTATAGGAACAAGTACCAATGCCACTTACTGTTGTGGTAACACTCCAAAATAGAGTGTTGATATTTTAACATTATAAATACTAATCAATGTACTCAGTATATCACTTGTATGTATCTAATATGAGGATTACATGAATGGAGAAGATTATGTTAAGTTTTAGTATATAATCAGTAAAACCATAAAGTTTAAAAAAAAATACAGTCTAAGAAGTGTGGGATATTTTATATATGCAATGCTAAAATGCTAAGGTCAAGTCAGAAAGGTCAGGTTAGTATAAAATTATGGTAAAGATTTAGTACAGACAAAGAATCATTGTGAATAATCATTTTAAAGAGTAATCAATGAAGGTACTACTGTTCTGAATCATTAAAGTCTTATTTTTTTATTATTAAGTAGACTGACACTAAGAAATAATGGTGTATGAGAAAGAGAGTTGTTATATAACACTGAAAATGATGACGTTGCAGAAATCTCTGCAAACCTTGAGTGGACACGATTGTTTCTCAGTTGAAGTAAAATGTTACAAAAAAGAAAACAATGGTGTCAGGCCAAGCTGAGGCACAGAGATGCTCAAGGTCAAGCAGGAGGACCTTAGAGANGGTGGAGGGTCTGGTGACCATGTAGGTTGATTGTTAGTTTCTGCTTGTTTTTCTTCTTTGTCCTCATACATCAGTTTTCTCATTGTTCTCATTTGTCTGATGGCCACATCATGTTTAGCATACTCTGTCATAAACAGCTGCAGGATTTCATGTTCCTTGTGTCTTTTACCAACCCTCTTGTCACTGTTATCAGCTACCTTATAGTGCTTTATGCTTGTTGCTACTTCGCTACAACGTGAGCATTCGAATGATCCCTCAAGAGGCCACTTTGTTTCTCCTGTAGTCCTCTTGTTCCATGACTTCATGCATCTCAGAATTTGTTTCTTTTGTTCTGGGTGTTTGCTGATTATCAGTTGAACTGGTGTAACAACTTCCCCATCTTTATCCTTTTTTCCCATTTTGTCTTTTAGTGCTCCCAAATATCCTTGTCTCACACTTGAAGCTCTTTGTATTTCAGGCAAATCGTCAGATTCTTTTGTTCTTATTAACACTAANACCAGTGGTGTCAGGATTCCACTCTAATCGCTCAGAGTCTCCTTCTTTTATTTTCAAAATATATGCCCAATGGCCTGTTTCCCACCTCACTTGTCTAGGGACCACACTAATACACAATCTTAGATTGATCAATGGTCTTGGGAGTACATATACTAAAAAGTTACCTGTTTTCTCAATCTATGTGTAAAGGCTGCAATAGTTAGTTGGCTTGGTGTTGGGCTCATTTGTACTGTAGTGGTGGAATTATACAGGTTGGTATAAGTATAAACTACATGTAGTTTAGTCAGATTAGTCAGATGGTACCATGAATTAGGATCTTTTTCCCACTAACCCCATTCAACTGATTATCAGGCAACCAGTATCTCACTATGTTAGCCGTTAACAGTTTTATCATTTTGCATGCTTGTTTATTCTACCAAGGTGACTTTTTTCTCAAGGTGGTGGAGGGCAGCTGGTCTAAGTCTTGGCAAATTGTAGAACCGTGGGTTGATTGCAACGTCGTAGTCCCACTTGGGTATGGCACGAAGTGCTCTCTCCATGGGTCTAGGTGTGCTAGTCCAAATTAGATGGTTATCATTATATATTTTGGAAACAGTAACAGTTTTCCACATAACATTGGAATAATAATACCCTACATCTGTGTTAGGATTGTCATCTACCCCTGGAGTCGGACCCTGGCTTGGTACGTAACGAAAAAATAGTTCTCTTGTAAGCCTATAATGGTCATCAATTATAGCATATTCTGATGATATGTAACGCTGATCACCATCAAGAATACGTGGACCACTAGCCACATATGTCTGATTTGAATAGTTGGTCAGTGCAGTGTGTACTGCAACTGCCCATGGTTGTGCTCTATTTTCAAACGGGTACCAAACAGCACCCTTCTCACATTCTCCCCAAGCATCAACCAAGAATTCTTGATCTGGGATTGTGACAGCGGTTATGGGATGTTTCCGAACCCAATACCTCTGCATCCTGTTTGCCAATTCCATAGGGCTATAAAGATATATTACCAGTTAGTATAATGTGTCTGTGGATCAGGGGTATGTCCCAGGGATGATGAGCTTCACCCTGTTAGGAACAAATAATACATAAATATTTCAGTACAATGTCTGTCTAGTCAGACCAATGTGGAATAACGTTTTCTAATAGATGTTCATCAAGCCAGTGTAGACTGGTCCACATGACATCTGAACTTACACATATTTTATCATTTTCTATAGTCTTTATCATATACCCCTTCATTTTCATGACGTATCTTTTCCCATCATCGTCATCATTATAACAGAGAGCTAATTCCTTCCTCAAGTAATACGTTTCATGGACACTTGTGGATAGTTAGCTTGTGGCGGCACCCATTGTTCTTCATGTCTATTCATTATCCAAGTCGTTGCGTTAGTTCTGTCAGGACACTGTGTTCTTTCTGTCGGCATCACAAAGCACTCATCTTGTTCCCATTTGCGGAGCCTGGATCTGTGATGCGGGCCATCCACTGCCCTCGTGCTGCTGCTCGGCAGCCGCTGCTGTTATTCTTGTTTTTGGACTTATTATTAGTATTACTACTACCACATTGCTATTACTTTTATTTGTATTAACATTAATACTATTTCCACTACTGCTACTTTACATCT
>LKNJ01007495.1:0-14734 GCA_002120245.1 Maccullochella peelii | reverse complement strand
AGGTCATCCAGGTTTTTATATCCTTGAGGCATGCTTGAAGTTTAACTATATGATTGGTTTCATCTGGCTTGATTGAAAAATATAATTGGGTGTCATTTGCATAACAATGAAAATGTATGGAGTGTTTCCTAATAATGTTACCTAAAGGAAGCATATATAAGGTGAATAGAATTGGTCCAAGCACAGAACCTTGTGGAACTCCGTGACTAACTTTGGTGTGCATAGAGGATTCATTGTTAACATGTACAAACTGATAAATAGGACTTAAACCAGCGTAGTGCGACGCCTTTTAATCACACTGTTACGTTCTAAGGAGCAGGTGAGGGAAGGACCCAAGCACAGACCGCGGGGAAGGTTAAACAAAAGGGGTTTTTATTGGGGAAAGGCAGGTAGGGAGGCAGGGAGGCAGGCAAGCAGGCAGGGCAGGCAGGTAGGCAGACAGACAGGCGGGCAGGCAGGCAGGGTGACAGGCGGACTGGTAGTCAGGCGGGTAGGCAGGCAGGCAGGAAAGCTGGCAGGCAGGTAAGCAGGTAGGCAGGCGGGTAAGCAGGCAGACAGGGCAGGCAGGCAGGAAGACAGGCGGACTGGTAGTCAGGCGGGTAGGCAGGCAGGCAGGAAAGCTGGCAGGCAGGTAAGCAGGTAGGGAAGCTGGTAGGTAGGCAGACAGAACATGGAGCTACAACACGCAACATAGAACAATGAACCGACAAGACACAAAGGGAGCAGACAGGCATAAATAGACAGGACTAACGAGGGAAACAGAACCAGGTGAGACACAAGACACAGGTGAGGCAAATCATATAATCAAGACGAGGGGAAAACACTAGGGCAGGAACACACAGGAACAAGACAACCCAAACTTCAAAACAAACCAGAAACAACAAAAAGTCCACAATCAAGAAAACATATGTCCAGATCCTAACACACACTTTCACATAAGGAGAGAAACAGTAGAATGCCGAAAAGCTGTTGCAGATTGTACAGCTAAAAACAATAACCAAGGCTTTCACACTGATATTTGATGCTTATAAGATACAGTAGATGAATATTCACTGTCAGTGTGGTAAATAGCTAAATGATGCTGGTGACAGTTACTACTGATAGATAGCTAGCTTGAGTGGGAGGCTGCTGGAGAACATTCATAAAGTATAGCAGCATCAGACGTATCCAACGAAGTTTCAGGCTAGCCTAGCTCAAACAGGTTGGTTATTTACAAACAACACAGCCTAAAAATACCTGGTGATTCAATCAAATATGAATAGATGTCCAGATAAGCAATGTCTGGCCGCTGTGTTGGGTCATTGATCCACTTGGACGGGTGAAGACTGAAGGGGCATGACGGCTGACAGATCTATTATGTATGTATTAAGTATCGTGAATGCTCAGGTTCAGGCAAGGTAGCAAAATAACTATTAGACAGGTCTATAAAACAAAGTTTTGTTTAACACAAAATTAATACATACAAACTTGTCAAAATTGTAATCCAAAGACATGTCAAATTGGATTGACATCTATAGGATCTTCAGTTTTCTATCCCCCAAAAATGGGCCCAGCCATAACAAAGTACCCGTATGTGCCGGTGTGTTGTATACGAACCATGGCGGGAGCAGGAATCAACAAATGTAACTTTTGTATTCATAAGTAGTATTAGTTATTTAAAGGCACTACATGTAGCAATTTAGATGTATTAATTGCTTTGTATTGCCAATGTGTGAACCGATTGTAATGTAACTTAAAAAATTAGTCCTTCCCCAACGTTTCGCTTATCGCTAGCAAAATGCTGAGTGGATATGTTAGTTTGCTAGCTTGCCAAATTACTTCATCAGCGTGATCCATGATATTAGCTTATGTATGATGACAAACGGTGCTGATTTTAGAAAAAATAAATGGTGTAACGGTACAAAGCAAAGGTGTATCTAACAGCTGCTTTCTACTAGCCAAGAATGATGCAAGGCAGGGACGGTCAACTAGCTATCTGTAACCTAAGCTAAGCTAAGGTTAGCCAGCTAGCTGTAACTTGGCCACACAGCATGGATCTGGCCTTGGTTGCTTCATAACATTCACTGACACAGTCATTTGCAAAAGGCAAGCTAGTTAGTATCATGGAACCAATGGTCCAAATAAAATATAGTAATGTTATTCTAAATATGTGTGTGTATGTCACGTCCAATCACTGTTGTAATAACAAGGACTTTCTGAAAATTCCACATAGAACCTTTAAGATGATCAAATGCGCGCTCTAATTTCCAGAACAGGTCCCAGAACAGAGCCATGCTGCCAAACATAACCTACTGCAGATGGAAATAAAAGTTTTCTTTGACTAAAGTGGTCCTGACTGAATGGCATCGCTTTAAAATGACAGCTCCAAAGCACAGCTGTCTCATTTTGTTAAATGCCTGTTGCCTCGTCTCCTTGTGTCTCTTCCTTGCCTCCTCCGCTGACATCTCAGGTGGGAGGGACTAAGATGCATGGAGAGGAGGTGAGGAAAGGAATTGAAGATGTATAAACTGAGAAATGAGAAGAGGGGTATAAGAACTGGATGCTGCACTCAAAGATGGAGCCCATTCACATGTTGTGCAGCCCATGTGCATTACTGTTTCACCCGCTGGCCCAACCCACCCGTTTGGCCTGTAGAATTTACATTCATACGGATGATGTTACGCACATACAACTCGCTTTTCTAGGCTCTGGGAAAGCTTTACAAATGTAAAACCTTCATGGAATAAAAATTATACAAAGAATAGTAATTGATCTTGTTTGCAGTTGGAGTTGTCCTGTCAATAGTTTTACAGACATATGTTTTATAATGGTGGTCTATGGGGAAAAGTCTTTTTGGGCTGGGATATTTTTGTGGCAGTAAATTTGATTGAAATTGGCAGCAGGGGTGAGATCCAGATATCTTACAACATCCATGGTAAAACCATGTGGAAAATGTGATGGAAATATGACATTTCAAATTTCTAGTGTTTTTTTAATGCACAGATGTGCATGTGGATGGAAACGCACTTATTGATGTTGCATTGAATTAGTAATTTAAAAATTCTGTAAGTGTGAATTTCAGTGTGAAAATAAGCATGACAATGAGAAAACACAATAGGAATTGTATTATTAAAGGAAATATATTTTTTAACACTGGATCCTACACTTGCCATAATGCAATTTGAGCGTGTTTTTCATTAGACCCATCCTGCCCGGTAAACCCCTATGTTTTCAAGCCCCCTATTTGAAATGTTTATTAAACCCTTTTATCATTTTATTTATCCCCCTTGATATTATACAACTGTTTTCAGAGCCTAAATAGGACTCCCCATGATAAATAAAGCAATTGTCATGTGTGGAATGTCCGTTTAACCAGAAAAACAGCCTGTGTTTTATGTTTAAAAATCAGAAATTAAATTTAAAAAAATAAAATAAAATTCTTCATGCAGTTGGATGGAGTTACTGTATCTATGATCCAACAGGTCCTTTGCTGTGCGCTAATATATCTTCTAATAATAACAGAACACACGAGAAAGAAGAAAGAACACAAACATCATTGTTGAAACATGCACATTAGTTTTAATAACTGAATAATAATTGAATAATAATCATTTTCAAAGCACATTTATGGCATGTGTTCACCTCAAATAGTTTAGATTTTCGGCATCAACTGATGGATGACCTCAATAAACCAAACAATTATTCAAGAAACCACTAGGTGGCAAGGTAGGTACGTTTTCAGGCTTTTTATTCAGGCCCAATAATAGTTCATCCGATCTGTCTCATCCTCTACAGGCTAAACTTAGAATATTTAGAAATATTTCATGTAGTAATGCAGAAATTTCAACATGCTGTTTGTCACATTATTGCTGTTTGTCTTCTTTGGCAGATTGTCTTTTGTAGCAATCTTTTTTTAATTGGTATCCTTAAGTCTAGACCCTATATATATTATCACAATACTTTAATTTGTGATCCACTCTCTTGTTAAGCGTGTGTAGCAACATTATGTATGCTGTGCTGTCTTGTAAAGTTTTACTCACTGTATACAAGTGTAAACCTGTATTATTTGTCAGTATTCAATTTTACATTTTTGGTTGCTTATAAAATTATGTCTTCATGAATTTCAGACTGCCCAAAAAGTTACAGAAAGATTTTAAGAGAACCACGAGAAAAGCCTAATGATTTAAGCACATTGCAGCATGAGTGAAATAAAATTTCACAGTTATTTGGATGTTTTTGTGCACATAAAACTGTTATTCAGTTGAATTTAATTCAATTTTATTTATATCAATAAAATCATAACAGAAGTTATCTCAGGGCACTTTTCATATAGAACAGATCTGGACAGATGTTCACTGCTTTCCTATAGTTGTGGCGTCAAGACTATCATTGCCATGGGAATAGCTATAGGAATGCTTGTTACCCAGTTCACATTGTTTTTTGTTCTCTCCTCTAACGGCATCCATTCAATCATATGTGCATAGCTTTCATATTATCCCTCTTTTACCATGTGCACTGTAAAACATCAGCACACACTAATAAAATGGGTTTTTAGATTGTGAAAATCCCGACGACAGTTGTTGGCTGGGTTCCTTTTCCCCACTCCAAAACCACTCATTATTTATCCTTCACACAAACCACCTTCGCCACTGAAAAATCCACCCCTCTCCTCAGCAGTTATAATTAGTTTGCTGGCAAACATAGACCTGTGTGTGGATTAATCATTCATCATTAATCAATAATACAGAAAAGTTTCAATCAAAATCAAATCCAAAACATACAATATGATCAGAACATTATGATTTATTATCTTTTGGTTGAGAACTGTAAAGTGACATTGCTATGTTTGGAATACACACATAAAGGACAAAGCAGTTACATGTGCTGTTGATATTCTCCACATTGTGTCACATTGTATGTAAAGTAAGGTTTCTAGGGGCAATGGTGCAGCCAGGAGGTATCCTGGATTGTTTGCAGGGAAGGATCCGGAATCAGGCTGTTTGCTCTGTAAGACCTATTGTCTTTCCAGTAAAAACATTCCCGCCCCGGGGGCAAGCAGAGCCAGAAGGGCCAAGAGTTGACCACAAGCAGGGCGGATACAGAGAATCCTGCATCCTGGATGCTCGCTGCTGCTAAACCTCAGCCATGGATACCCAACATGGAATTACAGGAGCGCTCAAGGCCCCCCATGACCCCACCACATCCCTTTCCCCCTGCCAGGTTACATGTGCGATTTGATTTGGTGTGGTACATTAAGATTGGATTGGATTATAAGTCTATGTTTTTCTTCATTTGACACAGCAGGAATGATTGGAGACAGACAGAGAATAGGTCAGACATGCATGACAAATGCATGCGATTTAGAATGTGCAATGTGCAGAGTCTGCAGTTAAATCATTTTATATAAAAAAATGTAGGATTTTAAGTTTTATATGACCAGCTATAACAGGGTTTTTATTTGAACTGTTTTACATTTTGTTTTTGATTTTCAAAATTTAGATATTGCAAAGAATTCTCATAAGGTTGTCACATTGTTGACATTACTGAGAATAAATCTGACTATATGTACTTCAAGTGTTTGTTATTAATCTGAGATCCTTATTGTGCAATCTAATTAAATTGAACAAAACCCAAAAAACACCTCTAGACTCCTGCATAAGTGCCATTGTAAAGGAATGGCTTGTCTGTCATGCAGTGACCTATGACCTCTGGTGTCCATCTCTGGACCTTGGGCTTGCCGTCCTGGCCCGGCCGGACGATGATGGTGCTTCTGGATGCCAGCGAAGGGTCTTCGTCGAAGAAGTTGAAGGGTCGGAGGAAGAATCCAACTGCGTTGCCAGGTGTTGCCGTGTTGGGGATGTCTTCTGAGTGAGGCACATGCAGGAAGCCGACCGTCACCCAGGCTACCAGGTCCTGCACACAAGAGAGCAAACATTACATTAGAACAGTAGGACACATAACAGGTTGTTTTTTTATCTACTTGAAAGTGCAAATAGACGAAAATGTCAGCATTCGTGAGTTACCATGATGGTGAGTGGCCAGAACTGATGAACAGATTATTTTAGGAAAAGCAAACTTAAACCATTGATGTAACCTCTCAGAAAAACATCCCTAACCCCCAAATGTAAACCACATTGGTAAGAATCCATATGAAACATCAGGATGCTGTCCATTAGTGACTTGTGACTCATTGCACCAGTGAAAAAGGGATTGTGCACGTAATTTTGCTTTAATCATCACTAATCCGCAACATCTCAAAAACCATTTAACAAAAATGGTTGCTGTTACTGTGGTTGGTGATCATAAAATCATATTGAATGATCCAATAAGGTTCTGGATAAACCTTTCCTCACTGATTTTCAAATTATCAGTATTTGTTAACAATGTTCATTAACAATAGGAGGCCTCTGTGTTTGAAATAAAGCATAGATTTAAATAATGTTATTAAACAGTTTGCAATGGGGTGTGTTGGATTTTTCAGTGGATGGATTTTAGGTTAAAGAAATAGTTCAACATTTTGGAAAATAGGTGTGTTTACTTTCTTTTTATGAGAAGAAGTTGTGCATTGTGGGAAAAACTACTCTCCCCTGACCGTATCCTATAAGCACATTGTAGAAATGTGTTACATACATGAAAATGGAATGGAGATTTGTCTATATTAATGTTCATCACTTTACCTGGTTGACTATGTCTTCATTGTCGCGGATGTAGTCCTCAAAGGACACGACGGGTTCCCAGGGGTCATTCTGGGCATAAATGCTGCTGCTAGTGGCTTCACTATCTTTATGACGAGTCACAGCCAGAGGATACCTACGGAGAGACAGTTCACCAGTCAATCCGTTTTAATACTATCTGTAACTGTGACATCTGACTAGAAAATGATTCATAGAGAGAAACAGCAACCCTCAGTCTGCCAGTTTGTCATTTCAAAAGTGGGCCACTGTTTAATGTTTTTCTTGTTCAGTCAAACAGAGCTACTATTTAACATAATGATGGGTGTCAGCAGCTTTCCTGGGTTGACCTAAAGTGCAAATACTTTACTTAGTGGACTATCACAGTTGGGCTATCTATTAGTTGACAAAATTTCAAACAAAGCATTGTTTTACTGTTTGCTGCACCTCTGTTGACTCCCAAACCTTTGACCCAATTTCTAACCAAACTCCCAATCCAGAAATGAACCTCTTCAACCCCACCGATCCTCCGTTGGGTCAATCATTATATAAACAAATTATGTTATTTGTGCAAACTTTGCTCAAATGCACAGAACTTAAATTCTAGATCTCAATAGAGATCCCCATGTGTCCAAAGATACCAAACATGACTGAATTTGGGGGAAATAAGATGATGGACACCTGGAATTATATATATATACATTTTTATTTTTTTTTCCAGCGACATAAGGGGAAAATATTTTATTACCTTGACCAACTGATTCCATTTTCCTCTTTCCAGCCTCTTGGAAGGACACTATGGGCATGTGAGTTAAACTGAATACGGTAGCCCTTCTGGTGCCCCCATTTATTTTTCTCATTGGGGTTGTTAAAGTGCACATAGCGGGGGAACTTTTTGCCAAAGCGGAAAGCAGAAGATCGCTCTGTCTTGTGCTCAGTCCTGTGGAGTTTGGACTGGACAATGAAATTCTTCGGGCTCCAGGGATTTGTGAAGTTGACTAATTTCAGATCCATCGTCTCAAAGGTGTTCTCTCGACCTGTGTCACAGTAAAATCAAAGAGTTGTCAGGACAAGTTAGATTTCAAGGTATAAGCAGTCTGTTAAGACACTATACATTTATTTTAGCATCAGAAGTCCATCCATACATCTATTAGTTATACCCGTTTATCCTTTTGGAGGGTCATGGGGAGGCTGGAGCCGATCCCAGCTGACACTGGGCAAGAGGACAGGTCGCCAGTCAATCACAGGGCTGACACATAGACACGGACAACTATTCACACTCACATTCACACCGGGCAATTTAAAATCGCCAATTAACCTAAACTGCATGTCTCTGGACTGTGGGAGGAAGCCAAGTTATTGACTTATGCATGGCATATAGCATGGATCACACATTTCAACAGAACAGTTGCACCGGCTAGATAGGCCAAGAATATCTCCTTTATGGCAGGGTAAAATCCAGAAAGCCATTTTATCTGGACTGGCATCAATAAAAGACTTGGTCAAAGCTAGGTTTCTGTGTGCCCTTTTCTTTCATCTCATTTCACCACCTTCACAGCTTCAAATTCAATTAAAAGTACTTTGCCTTGTTGTTGAAAGGTGCTATACAAATAAATGTGTCTTGCTTTGTCTTTCCTTGCCTTGCCTTCAAAACACTATAAACAAAATGTTTTAAGATTAGTATAAATGGAATAATTAGTCACCAGTTTTCTTTAAAGACCGCAGTGAGGGTATGCTTGTAAGCCATTGTCATCTCAAGTATAGAGATTGAAAAATATTGTGTGACGTGATGGTGGTTTTCCCAACCCCATCACCAAACATGAATGTCAATATTGGAGGATTCTGAAAAATGTTATGTGTATTGCCAAAGTTTTTTGTGGCAACATTTATTAAATTCTCACTTAAATTAATTTAATTAAATTCTTCTACAATATCTTATTGTGGCAACTACGGTATGAAAAATTGTTGTTATGACAAATAAATTATGGTTAAGGTATGGTTAGGGTTAGGCAAATAAAACACTTGGTTAAGGTTGGGGAAAGATTGTGGTTACAGCTGATAGAAAAGGAAATGTTTTTAATTATTTTTTGGTATTTTAGCCTTTATTATATAGTGACAGCTGAAGAGAGACAGGAAAGGTGGGAAGGAGAGAGGGGATGACATGCAGCAAAGGGCCTGGGTCGGAGAACAGCCTAAATGGTGTGCGCACTACCAGGTGAGATACTTTGTCACCCCGAAAAGGAAATGTTAATTGTAGGGCTATAACAATGTGATCTTTGGTCTTCTATACGTGAAAGTCGGACTCATTATACCTTTACTTTCCACCTTGCTAAATAAAGGACATGCTACACTAGACATAAATTGTGAGGTGCAGAATCACCCAATACAACCATAATTAATAGGATACTGGGCTGGGCTTTCCACTGATCTAGAATTTTGCTTTTTTTTATGTACAGATAGTACTCGATAATCGTCAATGAAGAGTCACTGCTTTAAAATGGACTTCGGTGATTGTATCATAATACTCACCAGCAATATCTAGGTCAACTTTATAATGGATGAGGTGTGTGTGCAGGTTACCCAGCACATAGTTGTACACCTTGGTACCATAGTGAAGTCCGTTAGGTGTAAAGAAAGTGGCGTGGATGTATCCGGTAGCGCTGACCTTTACCTCCACCACTCCATTCTGGTAGAAGAGGAAGTCCCAGATGTAATCATAGTTGTAAACCGTCGAGGTTGTCCGCATCACCAGCACAGTGTTTTCCAGCCCTCCATAGAAGTTATATCCCCCCTGGAAGTTGGAGTTAAAATGCCTTCTTAGAGGCATAGCAGTTGTCATCTCAAATATACAGAGTGCATTTTTGTGGTGCACAGGTTTGTCTGTGTCAAAGTAGTGGTAAAGATCAACAAAGGTGGCAATTTCTGGACAGTCAATTCCAGGTGCCAGCTCATAGGTTGAGGTGCCCATTGCCCAGCCAGCATCGATATACTTTGTTTGCATGGCAGCGGGAGTATCACCAGCATACATGGCAATTGCTTCTTGGAGGCTGATCTCATAGGCAATCCTTTCTCCATTAAAACGGAGATCAAAGACTTGAAGTCCAGCTGATGAGCGGACTCGGTAGGCAAAAGACCATCCAGCATATTCGACAAAATTGCCGTCAACATGATAGCGAGGCCCCTGTGGCTCCACAAGCTTCGGCCCATGGATATTAGTGGGAGTGTTGCTCTGACCCCGGGGGATGTAGGTGGAGTAGAGGTCATTGACGTCATGATCGGGTAGTTTGACCTTCTCCACACCTCCTGATTCATATTTTTCTACCAGTTCCTCAAAACTGTCAAAGTACATGCTGTTGTACCAGACCTTCTCGACAGTCCACTTTTCTGGATCCAGGTCCTGGTGGTTGATCAGTACCTCAAGCCCAATTGGGTGGATGAAATATCCCTCCACAAACTTCTGCAACATGATCCAGGTTCTTCTCTCACCTGGACCCAGCCCACGGGGGGCTATATCTGAGAACGTCAGGCAGCGGTCGGAGCAGTTAGTGAAGGAAAACCCTCCTGTGGTCTCAAACAGGAGCTTGTGAGCTTTAGTTGTGATCTTCTCGACGATGTCAGTAATATAGTCATACTCTACAGCAGTAATAGGCCTGGACTCAAACCGGATAGGTCTATCCCCCTTGAACGTCTTGACTTTGTGGGACTTTGGGGATGGCAAAGGACTCACAATGTACTCAGTGATGTTGGACTTGGTCTGGTTCCCAAACTGGATGATCACACGGGCTTGACGTGGGGGTTTGGCCTGTCCACGGTCCAGAGCTCTCAGGGCTTCATGCTTCCTTGGCAGATGGAGTTCCATGAGTAGGATGCTGTTCTTCTTCAGAGTGTTGCTACGAGCATCAGTGAGCTCCAGCTCTGGAATACCATGCAGGTAGGCCCGGACAGCTTTCATCTCACGTACTGTGAGGTCAGCAAACATGGGGGCACCATGATGAGCCCAGTCTCTTGATCTGGAAGCACTACAACCAACCAAGCAGACCAGCTGCAGCAGACAATGAATCCTCATGGCTGTAATATAAGGAGGAAAGAATATCCAGCCTGAATTTTGTGAATGAAGGAGAAAAACTGTATATATTAAGTGAATTCACAAAAAATCTTACGAATCCTGTTCGTAACAGAAACAGAACACTCTTCACAGCTGGATAAGAAATTCTACCTCGTTCCCTTTACTCTATTTACTCTATCAGTCTCTCCACTACTTCTCCAAAGGAACACAATCAGTATGTATCAGCCTCCGCTATGGCACACTCACAGTCAATATTGTCCCACCTCTCTGCTCTCTTTATCTTCCTGCACTGTTTGTGCTGCACACTTACGAGATCAACTGGACATCAAGTTCTCAATGCAATTTGTCAAATTCTTCAGAATTAATTTGATTTTATAACATGCTAATATAATAATATAACATGCATAATAGCATTTCTGTAATAATGATGTGATACATTATGTACTGACTTTGGAGTAGTTCCATGCTTCCTTAAGAAACGCTTGCAGCTCTGTATCAGGAACAAAGGAATAGACCAAGCTACTGTACCTGTAGTTGTCCTCCTGCTTTGTGTTCTTTGTAAAACAAGGTTGATCAGTCCAGTCCTCCTGCTTCAGCAACTGAAGAAAACCCTCTTATGGAAACAAGGATCAAGGGACTGCAGTTTATATTTAACCTGCTACTTTGCAGTGATGGAGATTGATTGGCCAACAGTGGGTTGTAAATATGATGAAATAACAGGTGCTCTTTTTAGATAATCTTGCAGAAGGCAAGGCACATTTGTATAGCACCTTTCAACAACAAGGCAACTCAAAGTGCTTTACATAAGACATAAAAAGTCACTAAGAAGCACAAGGCAATATAAAAAGACACATGTGAATACGAAAAAACAATGAGACAGAGAGTAAAAATACAGTGCAGCTACAGTGCAGTGCAAGACTTGAATTGCCCAATTTTAATTTAATAAAAGCCAGTGGCAAACAATAGAGAAAATGTGTGTAATTAAGCAATACAGTTCAGTTTTTTTTGTTCCATCTTTCTTTATAACATTGTAGAATGACATTGATTTTGATTGTTTTACAACCTGCAATACATTTATTGTATGTAAGGATGAACTTTGCCCTTCCATTTGCTTCAAGGGATCACTGTATGATGCCCAAGTGAAAACTACAAATCTAAGTTAACCATTAAAGACTTATCACTTGAGTTGAAATTAAAAAAAAAAAAGCCTCTTTCACTAAAACTACTGCTTTATGCTCCAGTTGTTATTAAAGTAAATATATGTGATCTATTTTAACTTCGCTATCAAACCTTTTTTACAGTTATTTTTGAGTTATATCTTCTACTTGTGATTAAATATCTGAATATTGTGTTACAATTGTAAAAAATAAACTAAGTCTTGGTCATATCACTTAAAGTGTTTCCCCCCCTCTTCATGCAACTCAACAGTATATTCTTTGTATGTTGTATATAAGACTTGTTTGACATCAATAGCAATCTTCATCTTGTTGACTGGTTCTGAAGAATGGTAAGGAGTGCCATAAAAAAGAATAAATCTGGAAAAGAATAAGAAAATAAATGCGGAAATATAAAGAGGAATAAATAAAAGAATAAATACATTTGAAAAATTGGAAATATGAAGAGAAAAAAAAAATTAATAATAAATAAATAAATAATACATTATATATATATACAGTGGGGCAAAAAAGTATTTAGTCAGCCACCAATTGTGCAAGTTCTCCCACTTAAAAGATGAGAGAGGTCTCCAATTTTTATCATAGGTATACCTCAACTATGAGAGACAAAATGAGAAACAAAAAAATCCAGAAAATCACATTGTAGGATTCTTAAAGAATTTATTTGCAAATTATGGTGGAAAATACGTATTTGGTCAATAACAACAGTTCATCTCAGTACTTTGTTATATACCCTTTGTTGGCAATGACAGAGGTCAAACGTTTTCTGTAAGTCTTCACAAGGTTTTCACACACTGTTGCTGGTATTTTGGCCCATTCCTCCATGCAGATCTCCTCTAGAGCAGTGATGTTTTGGGGCTGTCGCTGGGCAACACGGACTTTCAACTCCCTCCAAAGATTTTCTATGGGGTTGAGATCTGGAGACTGGCTAGGCCACTCCAGGACCTTGAAATGCTTCTTACGAAGCCACTCCTTCGTTGCCCGGGCNGTTATGATATGGCGCTATATAAATAAAACTGAACTGAATTGAATAGAATACAATAAAAATACAGCTCGTATAAGATATGTAAACCTAAGCATTATACAGCTATCATAGATACACATATATATAAACCTACATATAAAATGTATACATACAAATATTACTAAGCTAAAATAATAATATCCATCCTCAAACACAATATATTTCAACAGTTAATACAAACACCATTAAAATGCTAGCTGCTAAACAGTCTACACAAACTCTGTTATGCTAGATTACACAGCACAAAATGCTAGCTGCTACACAACGAATGAACATCTGACATGCTGTCACACTGTGTCTGCTGTCATTTACCCTCAGCTGCCACATGAGGTGACTACTTCAACAGCTAAGATGTCAAATATACACCTGATGTAATCAGATGGTCTTCTCTGGTACAACTTGAAACAGTGTCATATTAAGGGGCCTACAGCTCATTTTTGCTCCTGAGGCCCTTTGCAGGTTTATTCAGTCCTGCTCATCACCATGTCATTGTGTGAAGGCCTAATGTGTCCATACACGTCACAAGAGAGACAATTTATGGATAATTCCAAAATGCTTGTTAACTGAAGGCTTTCATTCCCCAAAATATCTTCAATTATCTTCAAGCAGGATGTTGTATTATCCAGTGTAACCTGGTGAAATGAGGCTGAGATAAATTATTCTTTTATGTTTGAAGTTTGATTGACTCATTATGGAGCCTTCATGTCCCCAACTATCTGGGTGAGATCTTGCGTGGAGCCCCAGATCGAGGGAGATTATCAGTGGTCTTGTATGTCTTCCATTTTCTAATAATTGCTCCCACAGTTGATTTCTTCACACCAAGCTGCTTACCTATTGCAGATTCAGTCTTCCCAGCCTGGTGCAGGTCTACAATTTTGTTTCTGGTGTCCTTTGACAGCTCTTTGGTCTTGGCCATAGTGGAGTTTGGAGTCTGACTGTTTGAGGTTGTGGACAGGTGTCTTTTATACTAATAACGAGTTCAAACAGGCGCCATTAATACAGGTAACGAGTGGAAGACAGAGGAGCCTCTTAAAGAAGAAGTTACAGGTCTGTGAGAGCCAGAAATCTTGCTTGTTTGTAGGTGACCAAATACTTATTTTACCGAGGAATTTACCAATTAATTCATTAAAAATCCTACAATGTGATTTCCTGGATTCTTTCCCCCCATTCTGTCTCTCATAGTTGAAGTGTACCTATGATGAAAATTACAGGCCTCCCTCATCTTTTTAAGTGGGAGAACTTGCACAATTGGTGGCTGACTAAATACTTTTTTGCCCCACTGTATATAGAATTTGGCTAGAATAATCAATAGATTTATGATATATGCCTTTTCCTCAAACTTCCTGTCATAAGTAAAGAAACCGAATATAACATGTTCATAAAATAATGCAAAATCTTTGTACAAGATGTCGTTAATACATTTGGAAACATCTTCAGAGAGTACTGACAATGCCAGAAAAGATGGGGCACGGTTTCTGCTTGAGCTGTCTGGTTAGATTTGATCCCGACTTGCTCTGACATCACGCACACGTGGGCAATAATAACCTCACGAGATCGAGGTGGATGCAGTTTTTAGAGCCAGGTGCCGCAGCTGCTCTCCACCGACTGCAGGACCCAGGGCATGATGGGAAACGTCTGGCTGTCACTTGATCAAAGAGCTGATTGGCTCTTAGTTTTGACCACAAACACCACGTTTTGTAAAAAATCCTAATTTTCTGTGTAATTGTAATATTTAACGCTAGATTGTAGGCAATATGTTCAATTTTAACAGGCAGAAACCTCCAGCAGAACCAGAACCAGGCTCTGGGTGGGCGGTTAT
>LKNJ01007494.1:0-12222 GCA_002120245.1 Maccullochella peelii | reverse complement strand
TATATATATATATATATATATTAAAGATGGTGTGTAAAAAACTAATGTTTGTGCGCCAACAGCCCTCAATTAAATGTTTTGGACAAACACTTTTGGAAATTTCACAAAGCAAAATGTTTTTCCAAAGATGTAACACTTACTGTAGGTTTAAATAAATAAATAGAATTTATTAAAAGAACCAAGTATAACAACTTGCTAAGAAAGCAGGAGCATTTTAAAATGACTTCATTCCATTGCTGGGGTTTCGACAACAGTGTGCCGCCTTCAGAGCTTATAGGAAAAAGGAAAACAACATATTTACAGCTTCCTGGACAACCAGATGTCAAGTAAATAAATCACTGAATTAAAATCATCTCTTCAGAATAGTGAGTAGGCACCCTTCTCAAATCAAACGGTATACATACAAACTTCTGTAAGGCAAACTGGTTGTGTTTTTTCCTTGAAGGTGTGAAGAAAGCATCAACAGTGTCCATCAACGCTGCAGCTGATTGATTTGACATTTGATTTATTTTTGAGTGTACAGGTTTATTTTTTTTTACAGATTTACTTTCTATTGCTGCTGGTGTTTTTTTCTGCCCTTTAAACACTCATCCATTCCCCTCCGTGCACCCTCCTTTGCCCTGACCTCGGCCTCCCCGCCTCCCGCTGTGGTATCCCAGAGGCCCCCGGGGCACCAGGCTCCTTCTTCCCCTCCAGCCCCACCTCCACAGGAAAGCCCCCAGACTGCCGCCAAATACCTCCACAGATCCTTCCCCTCGCTCAGATGCGGCGAGAGGCCCCTCGCGGCTTCGCCTCACTTCCACCGCAGGCCTCGGAAATACCTGAGATCCCTGAGTGTGGTCGCCGTTTATCTGCACTGCTTTGACCGAAATTCACTGCCAGGAGGTTCAAACCACAGATGTTCACACTCAGATTTAAACCACTGCTGAAGTCCGATTTCTTTTGGATACTGATTTTATCTGTACATGAAGGGAGTGTAACCGTAACAAAAGGTGCTACATCCATATTGGGTTGGTTGAACAGCTCCTGTGTTTCCATTTATTAAATAAATAAAATAAGTTTCTACTGAGTATATGTTTAGGCTTCTTTCTTTTCTTCTTTCTGAAAAGCTAAAACATGATACTTGGGTTTCTGTTCATTTTCTAAAACAAGCATCTACTGCTGTACTAGACAGTAGAATTTAACCACCACCTCTTTTAACATAGATAAAACAATATTATGTGTGCCCTGGGCTGAGACTCACAGGATATGTTGTTGCTAATTGCTTACAAAATAATAATAATACCATGAATACTCCAGAAGATATGAGTAGAAAGTGAATTATTAATCTAAAAGACATTATGAGATATTATAGCACTGGACTGAGTCATTTTTGCATATTTCTGCCTTCACACGTCCTTTTCCATGTGTAGATTTTTAATGAAAATTCAAATAAAAACTGTGCTTCGCAGTAACCTGATGATCAGCCCACTGAAGGTCCACCAGCGTCCACTGACAGCCCCAAAGAATAAAGCTGGTCATCAGACTCCATCTGGTGGTCTGAACTGTACGCAGCACAACTTCCTCTAAAACTATAGATCAAATAAAAGACTATTAGTTCCCCCATAAATCAATTGAAATTGGCTCTATTTATAACTTTATGTCAGTATAACAGATTTTTCTCTGCTCACCAGTGCTGGTACATTTATATTTTCATTTAATGCTACTTTAACTTCACCACATCGTTATGTACATTATTATATTATTGTACTTTTTGCTCAACAACGTTTATTTGACGGCTGTAGTTACTTTAAGCAAAGATTTCACAAACAAAACGTGATCAGTTTATAATATGATGTGTTGTTATAGATTAAACCCAACAGAATTAAGAAGCAGCTCCACCTCGACTTAACTACTTTAAGTACCGCTTGCATGTTAATACGTCAATAATAATGATCTAGTAATATAATATTACACAAACATGCCATTCTGCATAATGAGTACTTTTACTTTGGATACTTACGTACATTTTGTTGGTAATACTTCTGTACTTTCTGGTGTGTTTTAATAGTTTGCTAATGGGTTATCAAATGTTGTTTGACCTTGAAATAAGGCCCGATGTCCCTCCAGATTTTCACTATCCATTGTCTTCTCAGTTGCTGATCAATCAGGAAGCGGTGAAATGATAACGATTTGTCAGATTCCCTACGTTATATACGACTTGCAACCTGGAACATGGCAATGTGACATTTTCCTTTTGACTACAGTATTTGAGCTTCCCACCCTGAGCGTGACGTCAGTGGTTTTTATATGTTTTTATTTGCTTTTGGATACAAACACAAAATGTGACTAACTTTGTTTTTAATCTGCAGAGAAAACATCATTTTTACTTCTAAAAATTAATACTTATAAAACTCAATCGAGTAAATAACAAAATAGACTGAATAATGTGTCATAAAAATCAGCCACAAATTATGATTATTGCTGTAAATAAAAAATGTTGTGATTAATATTACAAATATTAAGCATGAAAGTCAATTTTTGACCTTGGAAATTTATCTTAACTCAAAGGTACACTTGCTTGCTTTTTTTTTTTTAGACTTTTCTCATGGTCTTCATCGGATGGACTGTGCTCAGTTTTTATGAAGGTAGCTGAGTCGTCATCATGCAGCATCTCGGATATGAACGTACCTCCTTGATCTTTCACTGACTCCTGGCTGATGACCTTTGACCCCTTTCCAGTGGAGTTCAGGCAGCTGATGCATCACTGTGATGTTTATCAGGTCAAAAGCACCAGAAAAAGCTAGAGTGGACCTTGAGTTCACATTATTTTTTGTAATTTATAATCTTTTCGTGACCATTTTTAAATGTCTGTGTAATTCTGTGATTATGTGAAGCACTTTGTATTGCAAAGCTGCATATTAGTAAGTTATCTATATCACCACATCTTGCAGCTGTTAGAATCATTTCATCTAAGAATGTGACATTTGGTCGTCCAGCTACTTCAGCAGATAAAGATGAACATTTATCACATTCAGAGGTCAAAGTGTCGTAACAGCAGAGTGAACAGATATTTTAATAACTCTTAAAAGTGTTCCTCTTTAGCTCCTGTTTTTGACTTTAGCAGCGACTGGATATGATTTTAATAGGAAAAAGGTGACATGAAATGCATCTTTTGTAGAAAATAATCTCTTTTTCTTCCAGAGCTTTCGACTGCTTCTTCTTTCAACCACTCGGTGAGGAAACTCCATTCAAAGTGCCAGAAGAAGCTGGTAAGTGGCTCTTGAGTTGCAACTTTTGACTATTTCCAAGGTCAAGGATGAACTTTTAGCTTCCTGAAAAGATGTTTTAAAGCAGATGTCTCTCTTTTACCCTGAACTGAATCCCTCTTCAAGTTCAAATTTAGGGTTTAAAGGACAGACATAAGTCAGTTTGCTGAGATATTTATTTACACATTTAACTAGTGGCCATTATATGAAAAGAAAGAACATTTTTTTACAGTTTATTTACATCACCTGTAAGGCATTATGAAAAAAACTGTACACTGAAATTTGACAGGAAAACAATCAAACACACATAAAAAAAAAAAAAAACGAACAAAAAAGGCTAAATGACTTTACATGGAACATATGGAGGGAAACATCACAATCTCGTCTTCCCTCTGCAGCTTTCTGAATGTTTCATCAATAATCTGGAGTGAGGTGAAACGAGGGGACGTTAAACCAACCGGCTGAGGATTCTGGGTAATTACTACACTGACTTACTGTGGATGCATCTCCCGGCACAAACAAAAGACCATATTGCACTTTAATCTTCCAGATTGAGAAGTCTAAAAGAGTGAGCGCGAGTACAAACACACAGATGTGTTGAAGGTGAAAGAGGCTATCGTCTGTGTGTCGAGTTTGGGATTACACATCGTTTTACTTCTCAA
Organism: Maccullochella peelii; assembly: GCA_002120245.1. Lineage (NCBI taxonomy): Eukaryota > Metazoa > Chordata > Actinopteri > Centrarchiformes > Percichthyidae > Maccullochella > Maccullochella peelii. The sequence continues at coordinate 8,312 of LKNJ01007494.1, read as the reverse complement.
CGCTGATGTTTCATTTCATTTTGTGCAGTCAGGATAGTGCGAAACAGTCTGAAAACACCCAAATCTCATTTTCTTGCAAATTATAGTCATGTAACGCTATATCTTCATTTTTAGTGTTTCGTTAAACATTGTGGTGTAAAAACTGTTTGGATATGGATAATCGATATCATTATTGTCTAAGAACCATGTAACCTCAATTTTGGACATTTTCAAGTTCAACTTTAAGGGTTGAGAATATTAGAAGAATTAGTAAAAACCTTCTCAGGATCCATCAACAGTCCGTCAAGCTGTAATAAACCAGGCTGCTGACAGTTTGCAGATTAAAAGGTTTTCACCCCTGCACAATGATAAAAGACGCTCTTCACTCTGTGTCGAGAAGTAACACGTTAAACTTGTGTCGCCCCAAACTTCCAGATTCAAAAAGTGTCTTCATACAGAAATCAACCAGTCACATTAGTCCGTCTGGTTTGTGTTACAATACCAGCAATAATGGGAAATTACCTGTTAATGGGAAGAGATTTAATTAACATCTTACGAGCCTGTTTCTCTGCATTACTGCAAGTTCATTATTGAGTGTAATTGCACTCAATGTAATTAGTGTACCTGTGTAAAAAACAAAACGGCTCATGTTTACAAAGTGCTACTTTTCTTTATCTTCATTGTTAAGGAAACAGAAGTGTGTAGATCCACCGGAGGCGTTGTGCTTCCTTGTTGTTGCTGATACATAAAAACCAGCCACCATGAAAATAATAAATCAGAAAGTGCTGTTTGTAACTGAGGGACCAAAGTGATTTAACTGAGTGAAAACAGCAGATTTTCATCTTTAACTGCTCTTTATAGACTAGAAGTTCATGCACTGGACGATGCATGTGTGTTAATATGTGACTTTACAGTAACTGCATGAAATCATGCTGCTTCCAACTCAGTTTAAGCACTAGCTTAAGGATTTTTCCCAGACTAACACTTTGGTCAGGTTTTATTTTGAAAACACACAACACTTCCTCAGTTAACTTCCCAAACAGCTGAGAAAGATTGTGACGCTGTGTCTGGGTGTAAAGTAAGAGATCATTTGTGGGAGTTTCTGCCTGTAAAGCAACTACAAACATAAATACTTCACCTCCAGTGGATCTAAACAAGTTCTCTGAACACGTTCATACAAACAACACGTACGACACAGCTGCATGGTGAGTTTTTCCCCCCAACAAAACAACACAGATACCAACTGGTTTGTCAGCTTGGACTCATCCATACTGGCTTCTGGTTGGTTGATGTAAAACAAACCCTTACTGGGTGTAACACCGGCACGATGCAGAAAATCTCACCAGAGAAGAAGCAACCTGGAGGAAACGCGCTTTAACTCTTCCTCTCACTGGCCGTGTTTCCAGAACATATTTCTATGCGCATTGTGAAGCATCGTATCATGAAACATGGCCGACGCTAGCCGACATGAAAGAACAATTCAAACTTGTCATTCGCAACCTCTTCTTCTTCTACCCTGTTTACTGGCAGATTACAGCTGTGTGTAAAGCGTAGCTTATGCCTCCGACCAAACTACGCTTTGCAACGAGCCGAGTTTATTTGCTCCAAACCAGCTGATGGAAAGGCGCCTAATTCATTTCTTTTTTGCGACATTTTAAAAAGTCCGCTTAAAATTCGCTTGACGATTGAATGGAAACACGGCTACTGTCTTTTGTTGTGTTGTCTTCTCAAAGTATTAATACGTGTCTATAAATTAATTTTTATCTCACAATCAGTGTTCGGTTGGTTTGCGGCAGTAATCGCTCGCTGTCTTGTTGCTCTGCAGTGTGTGATTCTTCTTCCTGCTTTGTTGGAAATAAAATAATGAAGAAGAAGAAGAACTGGGTAGTTTGTCATGAACAGAAAAGAAAAAGAGCAACAACAACTAGTTTTACAAAATATGAATAATATAGAAATAAAACTGCCTCAGCTGACCTCCACCTCCTCTTCCTCTCTCTTCCTCCAGAGTTGCTCGTTGTCTCCAGCGAGTTTTCTGCTTTAACAACCTAAAAATGCTGCAGTCACGCGGGAGTCGACACCGTGGGAACAGTACAAAGCGGCTGCTTGGTCCACATGTTTAAGGCCTGCTCATTTGCTGGTGGGTAAGTGGAAAGTATCATCAGTTGTGTGTGTGTGTGTGTGTGTGTTTATCGAGAGGTAGGGATGAAATGGAGGTGAATGTTACATTTATAGTGTGTGGTAATTCAAAGGAGTGTTGAACACAAAGTGACAGAGCGGAGACGGAGGTGATGTAAAGCACTTCAACAGGCCGCAAGACCTGACGAGGTGACGTACGGCCTCTATTGTTATTATTATTATAATATATATTATAATCCAGATTCACTCAGGGCTTCTGGCACAGGGAGATAACTCTATCTTTGTTGCTGTAGTCATTATTTTAGAGCTCGCGTATGCTTTGTTCAGTCAGAGTGTTGATTGTGTGCGTCTTACGTATACGGTTGCACTCATTTTCTCATTTAATGGATTTGTTTTCTGTTAATCGACTAATTGTTTCAGCTCTAAAAACAATTAATCTGCGACTATTCTGACAGACAATCAAAACTTTGCTGTTACCAACCCCTCAAATGTGATTTAGACTTTGTGTTTAGACTTCTATGACAGTAAACTGAACATCATCGGGTTTTGGACTGTTGATTGAACAAAACAAGCAATCTGAACACACCACTTTGTGCTCCTGTAATGGACATTTTTCACTATTTTCTGACTTTTTAGAGAAAACAATCATCTAATAAATGGATAATGACAATAATCATTAATTGCAGCAATTGGTTTACCTTATAAAATGTCAGAAAATATAAAATGTCCAATTTCCCAGAGCGATGCCTGACCAACAGTCCAAAATTTAATTCACAATAATATAATACAAAGAAAAGCCGAATAACGTCACATTTAAGAAGCCGGATTCAGATAATGTTTGAGTCACGATTAGTCAATTATCAAAATAGCTGTTGGTCAACTAATTGATTAAATTGGTTCAGCCTGAGTTATGTGTCTGAATTCTGCAGTTAAGCTAATAACCAGTGGAGGGCAGTATCAGGACGTGAAGTGAGGTCAACAAAACACAACAATGGAGGAAAAATTGGAAGAAATATGTTTAGGCAAAACCTGAAGTTCTAAAGGGAGATATCCTGGTGTTGCTATATGAGCACTCTCCCGTGGTAATTAAGTAAAAATAAAAGTAAAAAAGTTCACTTCCTCGTATTAAAAATGCTATAATGTGTGCAGGCGTATTTTCTTTAAGAGTTGTTCATCAACGTAAACTTGCAGTCTGCTGCAAAGAATAAAAAGCGTCATTCTCAAGCCAAAGCTAGTAAAAGCTAAAAGCCGAGCCAGTATTGTTGCTCCAGTATTTGCATGATGATTGGCCTACGTGTTTAATCTGCTCTAACTGGCCATCTTGGTCGTTTAGTTTAATTCCCTCTAACATCTGACGGAGAAAACAATCAGGCACTTAATGCCCCGAAACTTAGTTTGAACTCGAGTATTTCACACCTCGAACAGCCAGTGTTCATCATGTAGCTTCAGTGCTGCATGTATAAAGTGCTCTGAGGGGAAATCTGGTCCTTGAAACACTGATGCAAACTGTGTATGGCCCCACACTCCTACATTTACTGTCGGCTCACTGTGGATCAAAGTGGTTTCACTAGATTTTCATTTTGAGCCAAACAACATTATCAAAAACTGACACTTCTGACGTTTTAGCTCCTTTGGATATGAATCCACATTTCATGAATTCATGTTGATCAATTACCAGCAGAGCTAACTGTGTCTACCAGATCTTTTCTGTTTTTACTCTAAAACATCTAAACATCTGTCTGGTTAAACACTAACAGTGAATTTCTATATCCACCATCACTAATTCTCTGCACTAATACCCCCCAAATCAGTTTGATTTGAATATTCGCGATAACATTTTAAATTATTTAACACGTGTAGAAATGCTTCTTGAGCCCAGTGGATCATGGAATAATTAATTTCCTGTAAAAACATCAAAATCACAAAATATTCAGCTTGTACTTAATTAGATCACTGATGAGATGAGTATTATCTGATTCCTACTGTAAGTAATGATTAGAAAGACTACATTCTACCAAAGGATTTCACTTCCTCAACCTTTTTATCTTGTTTTATTTCCAAACGTCCCGTGTTCAGGTTTTTTTTTTGTTCCTCCTTCAGATGAAAATTTTAAAAAGCTAGGAGGTTAAAGGGGGAGGCTACTTTATCAGCTACAGCCAGTATATTAGCATCAGCCATGCTGCAGATTCACTGTTAGAGCCAGAGGCCTGGTTCAAGCTAAAAATGCAGCAAATGAATAACAGTGTGAAAACAAAACCACAAGGACCTACATTAATAATTAAACCACAGAGGTCTTTTCTGAAGCCTTTAGAAAATCATTAGCACCGAAAATTAGAATTTGAATCTTTGACAATTACACAGGACGTAATGCTTGGCGTTAGTGGCCTAACATGGAGGCAGATTTACCACAAGCCGTTTAGTGTGTTTTCCCTTCCAGCCGGCAGGGAAATAACACATCATCTGAAAGTCTGTTTTAACTTTCCAGCTTTAGTAGGCTGGTAAAATAGTGACACTGCTCCTGAAACAACTAGTTGCTTCTCCAACGTATAATCTGTCCGGTGAAATACTGACAATGGCTGCTGAAGTTTAGAATTAACCAACCGCTTTGGTTTCCCGTTCTGCTTCCAATCACAGATTTCAGGAAGCGCTGGAGCAGCTTCGTCCTTCTCCTGACTGGATGCAACAGCTCGTCTCAGCCTCGGACGTCAGCATCCACCTTCATGGCTGGCTTGTGTTCGCTTTAAGCTTCGTAGCTAAGCCTCTGGAGGGAGAGTTTAGCTTCAGGCTACGTAGCTTCAAGCTTCACAGCTAGCCTCTGACGTTAGCTTCAGTGCTGACGGGCTAGCGTTTACCTCTGAAGTTCATGGCCGGCTAGCACAAGCTTCAACCTTCACAGCTAGCGTTTGACATTAGTTTGAGGGAAGATGGCCTTAGCGTTAAGGTTAGCTAGTGTTAGCTTCTCAGAGCCGGGCTGGTGTTTTTGTCCATCTCTTTATTTCCATCCTTCATCAATGCAGAAAACACCTGAGAGAAAACAGAGAAAATGAATCTTTTGTGATTCAGAATATCAGATAAACCGGAACCACGTTTACTAACTTTGAGTATGACACTGACCTGAGCCCAGCGGCGGTTTCTGCTGACCATGTGTGTGTTGGCCATGGCGGCGAAGAGTGTGTGTGACTGCAGGTCCTCCGGCAGGCGGGTTAGGAACTGAGCGATGTGGATGAAGTCCATCTGGAGCAGGACGTCCTCGAACAGACGCAGGATACCCAGCCCCGTCCGAAACAAACTCTCCTCCCCGTCCCGACAGAAGACGTCCCACACCCGGCACGCCACGTCCAGAGGGAGGGACTTACTGTACAGAGTGAAGATCCTGGATGGCGACGGACAAAAACATAACTTGTATGAAAACAAAACTCTCATTCAAGGTAAGTACGTTTATTTTGAGTGTAAAATCGTAAAGTGTCTCTTAACAAAAAACAGACAATTACAGAGAGAATGTTTTTTTATTGCTTATTTACAGGAAGCTGTAAATAAGGACCAAACACCAGAAAAGGACGGCAGCTATACTGTACAATTCAATTATAGGAGAATGTAAGGTGAGCTTTTTGCTCAGGTGTTTACTAGCTGCTCTCTTGGTTCTGGAATCAGTAAAAGACCATTTTTGCTTCAGGGAGTATTTAACAAGTTCTGACACAAATCTGGTATGACCCTTTTGTTTACAGTTAGTAGTAGTACAAGTTTACACCGTTCTCAGCCCTCTACTTAGTGAGAACAATCTTTATGTTACTGATAGGAATGAGCGCCAAAACTACTAAAATAAGATGGTAGCAAACTGAACTCTTTCAGAGTAAAGTGCTTCTAAGTCATGAACAAATTCTAAACAAGCAAAGATACAGTATGCAATGGATTATGGTCGTTGTAGTTCACTAACAATCCTTTAAGGTTCAGAAACGTTGAATTTTGTTTGTTTGAAAACTTCCAGCCATATTAATCCAAAACCATATTTAATAGGAGGGTTGTTGATTTCCCATCTAGACACCAACAGCGTGCTGGAAAGACAGAGGAGTCTTTAAGAACTCACCAGTCGATCAGATAGAGGTCAGGGGTCAGGTTGTTGGTTTGGAAGTGGCTGAAGAGACGAGGCAGGTTCTCCTCAAAGAAAACCTCAAAGGCTGCAAAATACTTCAACATCTGACAGAGAGAGAGTGAAGAGAAGATGAAGGTGAAGGACGAGTCATAAGTAAAGAGAGTAAACACATGAAAACAAATGAGTAACGTGTGTGTGTGTGTGTGTGTGTACCAGTTCGTGGTCGACTCTGAAGAAGGCCATCTGACAGGGTTTATTGAGCAGGTTGGCGAAGGTGATGAAGGCTTCAGCTTCCTCCAGGTTGAGGATCAGCACAGCAGCGATGAAGGACATCCCCTGGACCTGAAGCACCACAGACACAGACGCCAGATCAACGTGAGACACGGACTGTGTGTTTTTGTAGCACGGATGACATTTGGTTTTCAAATACTGACATGGTTCCCAGTGTGCTGCCTCTGAGTTAGGCCTCTTTCTTTTTGGTATATCGTTTCAAGTAAGCGATTTCAAAGTCCACTTAGAAAAATCCCTTCTGGCAATTTGTCTTATGTTAATTTCTTCCTCACTGCATTTGTTTTGAGAGAATAACAGAAATTACAGCCCAACTGGGAATCAAAGCTCTTAGAGACGTATTGTGACCATTTCAACAACATGCTGAATTAAATATCATTTGGGCAAGGTATCAAACCTCAGTAGTCATTCATAATCTTGTTTAGTTATATTTGACTTGTTCTTCTTTTGTTAACTTTTTGTTCCCACGATTTTAACACTATTAAAACTCTAAAAGTAAACGTGTTTCCCTGCAGGATAAAATCTAACACAGCGATGAAACTAGTCAGGAAGTTCGATTCTGTCTGAAACCAACTGAATATCAACAATTAGCGTTTTGAGGGTGGAAGAAAAAAGCAAACTCACGTAGCCAATGTCGGGTCTGTAACAGGTGTAAGCCCCCAGAACGCTGTGGAGGAGGTCGTGGTAGGGACCACCCTGCAGAAAGAAAAGAGAGCGTTAACATTAACAGACAGACGAATGAGGGCAGATTCATACAAAGGAAGAAAGAAAGAGTAAAGGTAGATGAGACAAAACTAGGATCAGGAAAGATTACTGACAATTAACTGTAGTGCTATGACTACATCATAACTACATGTCTAAGCCCAGCCCTTACCCTGAACCTAGCTGTAAAACCTTTTGTTGTGAAAGTGTCACTACTTTGCAGAGTTACTCCTTAACTAGTATGTAGGGAATGGTGCGTTTATGACCATTCAATACAACCAACAACTGCCAAATTCATGACAAGTCTTTACGACATTCAGTTTCCAAACATCATAGGTGAATAATGCAATGCTACGTGGCAGCTGAACGAAGCCATGCCGCCACACCTTCACTTCAGCACGTCAATAATCATTCTGCGATTTTAACACCATTACATCTCTAAAATTAAGTATGTTTAAGGAAAACCAGTGCGGACGTGTGTTTCAAGTCTAGTGTAGTGTACTTAAAATGAACCGAAACCAATGGCATGCTGAAAGGTAGTGAAAATGCTTTCAGGAGCCACTTTCATGAGTTGGGAAATGGTTGTCAGTAATATAAGTTTTACTTAATTTTGCCAAACCACTGACTGGTATTACAAAATGTTCTCACTCTTAAGTTCTAAAACTAACTGGTCCTCACAATGGTAGAAATACAGGAGCACACACACACTCCTTCCTGTTGCAGATGTGTTACCTTCTGGAAGATGAAGAGAGAGGGGAAGGTTCTGGAAATGTCCAGTTTGATGAGGTCCAGACTGGACTCTCTGTCAGCCAGAGACGCCCCTTCTAGCAAAGAAACACACGGGAGGAACGTTTCAACGTGTTATTTTCAGGCCTGAATATTCCTGTCTAAAAGTTGTCAGTAGCAGTGATTTGTTAGAGTTTCAGAGACTGGTGCTGAGTCGTACCGCTCTCGCTGTCGTTGACTGAACTGGTTTCACTGTAACTCCTCCACTTCTCCTTGGCTCTGGACAGGAAGATCTCATACAGCTCTGCACAAAGAGGAACAAACAGATTACAGATTGTGTCAAGTGAAAAAAATAAATAAAAAAATAAAACATATGTGTGTGTGTGTATGT